>AWOL01S0316111.1:797-13432 GCA_000715115.1 Nicotiana otophora | reverse complement strand
GTTTTGGGAGTTGTTTATACTTGAGTTGCAGTTTTTATTTATTACAATTGTTGACGTTTTGAGCTTTAGCTTAATATTTCAGTTATTCCACATACTTGTTAGGCTTACCTAGTCTTGGAGACTAGGTGCCGTCACGACATCCTACGGAGGGGAAATTAGGGTCGTGACAATCTTTAGTTAAGTTTATATTGATTCCAAATTTTATAGGTCTCTTGACACAATTTCGTTACATGTGATTTTAGTCTATCTTTCTTCGCTTCGTTTTAATACCTTCAATCACCAAAAGTTTTACATGCACAGATCGATTCATTTGGCCTAGATGATACTATATGAAAATATAACTATTAAGTTGTAACTTTAGTTTAATAATATTTAATACTAGCATTAATTGGTAAATTAGAATAAAAGGCAAATTAACAAATTAAATTACGTGATGGGATAAAAATTCATACCAATGTTACTCTACTTAAATTCATCTGAAAATGTCATTAACCGCTGTTTCATTACGGATATACATTGGTTGCTTGAATTTGCACTTGCCATAATCAAGTCATTATAAGCAAACAGCAGTCATATAGCAAGCTTTGTAAAAATAGNAGATGATACTATATGAAAATGTAACTATTAAGTTGTAACTTTAGTTTAATAATATTTAATACTAACATTAATTGGTAAATTAGAATAAAAGGCAAATTAACAAATTAAATTACGTGATGGGATAAAAATTCATACCAATGTTACTCTACTTAAATTCATCTGAAAATGTCATCAACCGCTGTTTCATTATGGATATACATTGGTTGCTTGAATTTGCACTTGCCATGATCAAGTCATTATAAGCAAACAGCAGTCATATAGCAAGCTTTGTAAAAATAGATCGAGTTTGATCAAAAGGTAAAAAGAAAAACAAAGAAAAAAGTAAAAGGTTCTTATACTCCTATTTTAACTTTTCACTGTTCTTGCAACCTGTTTCTGTCACAGCTCCGAAGACTTCAAGCTTGTGAGTTTTCTTTTTTCCAGGCGAGGGCTTTAGCCGAGAATAAAATTAGTGGTATAAAGTCAAATTTTAATAAAATGACTTATATTTTTTTATGCTAGAATTCATATATGTATGCACCCATACATATGCAAAAAAAAAACTATTATTACCATNTCCTAGTTGAGGCTCGTGCAATTGTGACACCGGATTTTGGGGGTGATTTAGGTTGTCCTGTATTGAATTTATTGTAAAATATTATTATTTACATTGTAGATTCCATCTTTTACTGTTTAATTGAAGAAAAATATGATTTCTAAAATATTAAAAATGAGAACCAAATTAAGTATTTATTTTTGACTTGCCTTACAGCGGTGTCCGGTGCCATCATGACCTTTAATGAATTTTGGGTCATGACATAGGCGGTACCTCGGGAGTGCCCCTGTTGATTTCCTCTATTTGTCGTATTATTGTGGTTGTTGTTGTTCCTTAACTTGTAAGATTTATGTGTTCCTTTCATGTTGTATTTGTCCTTCTTTGATTCCGTGTTATTACCTTCCGTAAATTCTCATTGTTTCACTTCTCTGTCATTTCATTATATTATTATATTTTCTGCCTTGTTTCTTATTATTTTCAGTAGGGCCCTGACTTGACCTCGTCACTACTCTACGGAGGTTAGGCTTGGCACTTACTGGGTACCGTTGTGGTGTACTCATACAACGCTTTTGCATATCTTTTTGTGCAGATCCAGGTACTGCCTACCACACCAGGTATCAGTGAGCTAGTCCATACGTGGAGACTTCAAGGTACATCTGCCAGCGTCCGCAGACCTCGGAGTCCCCCTCTATCTTTATCATATTGTTTCCTTATCCTCATTAGACTATGATGTATAGGGATATTTAGTATTTCTCTTTAGAGCTTGTGACTTATATCTACCGGATTTTGGGAGTTGTTTATACTTGAGTTGCAGTTTTTATTTATTACAGTTGTTGACGTTTTGAGCTTTAGCTTAATATTTCAGTTATTCCGCATACTTGTTAGGCTTACCTAGTCTTGGAGACTAGGTACCGTCACGACATCCTACGGAGGGGAAATTAGGGTCGTGACAATCTTTAGTTAAGTTTATATTGATTCCAAATTTTATAGGTCTCTTGATACAATTTCGTTACATGTGATTTTAGTCTATCTTTCTTCGCTTCGTTTAAATACCTTCAATCACCAAAAGTTTTACATGCACAGATCGATTCATTTGGCCTAGATGATACTATATGAAAATGTAACTATTAAGTTGTAACTTTAGTTTAATAATATTTAATACTAACATTAATTGGTAAATTAGAATAAAAGGCAAATTAACAAATTAAATTACGTGATGGGATAAAAATTCATACCAATGTTACTCTACTTAAATTCATCTGAAAATGTCATCAACCGCTGTTTCATTATGGATATACATTGGTTGCTTGAATTTGCACTTGCCATGATCAAGTCATTATAAGCAAACAGCAGTCATATAGCAAGCTTTGTAAAAATAGATCGAGTTTGATCAAAAGGTAAAAAGAAAAACAAAGAAAAAAGTAAAAGGTTCTTATACTCCTATTTTAACTTTTCACTGTTCTTGCAACCTGTTTCTGTCACAGCTCCGAAGACTTCAAGCTTGTGAGTTTTCTTTTTTCCAGGCGAGGGCTTTAGCCGAGAATAAAATTAGTGGTATAAAGTCAAATTTTAATAAAATGACTTATATTTTTTTATGCTAGAATTCATATATGTATGCACCCATACATATGCAAAAAAAAAACTATTATTACCATTTTTTTCGTGCTTGTTGTTATAATATAATATTCTTAAATGATATAAAGCCTTTAACTTTGCATAGTAATAATATTATTTATATTAGTAAATGATAATTTGAATAAATAAAATATTAGGCATGTATTTACAATTTAATTCCTTTAATATTGTTGTAAAAAATTATATTTACCAATACAAAAATATAAGTAGTTTAATTCAAGGTTCTAAAGTATTTTACTGTTAAATTATAGACAATCTCTTTTTCTTTTCTTTTTACAAATTTTTTATACTTTTTATTTTTCTGCAAACTTTAATATTGTCTAAGCTAAAATAAAATCATAAAATTCACTATTAAAAAATTTTTGGGCCTCAAAATCTCGATGGCCTAAATCAAGGTTTTACTAGCACCCTTCATTAGCCACCCATCCATTCTTGACATTCTCAATTAAATTTTATAGAGTTCTCATCCACGTCCAATCCGCACTCAATAGTGAGTGAAAACGATTGTTGGAAGAAGAGTACCCAACAAGAGTCGGGGTTGATTTCCACAGAGAGTTACTATGGGTGTTAGGAGTATACACTTGACGAAAGCGAATGGAATAACTAAATTATGCTTCCAAATAACATGTTTTGATTTCTAATTCTAATTTTACTCTAGCAATTATAAGCTAAGAAAAGAAACTAGAAGCGAATGAGTGTTTTTGGTATTTTTCCAAATAGTTAAAAAGCCTAGGGATGTGACTGTAACCTAGGTATTCGCCTAATGGGTTAAATACGTTAACTTGTTTTGTTGATTGGGGTGTATTATAGCTCTCAACTCCACGTTACCCCACTCAATACCTCTCGGTCAAAGAGTAATTTTTTTCAATTTGGCTTTCTCAAGCCCAAATGGGTATCAAACTAAATAGTTGATATGGGCTCAAGTTGGGTTTTCACTATCTATAGTTTGAACCCTTTCATTAGGCTAATCAAACTCTCAATTAGCCCAATTCCTTATTAGCCAAGTTATCCTAGACTAGGTCCCTCTTTCTCAAGTTGAGACCAAGTCAAAATGGCATGAATCAATATTTGCAACCATTAATTCTAAATTTGAAGCATAAACTAAGCTAAATAATCAGCACCCAGTCATAAACAAGCATTAAATTAAATACCCATAACGTCTACACACTAGGGTTGAGTGACAACCTAAGTAAGAATCTAGCTACTCATAGTGAAAAATAAAGATAACAAAGAAGAAATGCTAATTAAACTCATAATCTAAGATTAAAATTATAAAATATGATATTTGAGACCTAAAATTGTAACGATCCGACCGGTCGTTTTGAGCTCTAGCGCATCGTTCGGTAGTTTGAGGCCTTGAGTAGCTTTACTTCAGGTATTATGTCTTGTACGCATGGTCAGAATCGGATTTTGGGAGGTTTGAAGTTGATTCGGGAAGAAAGTTCTAAATTCAGAAGTTTTAAGTTGGAAGAATTGGCTAAGGTTTGGATTTTTAGTAAATAACCTCAGAATAAATAATTTAAGGTTCCAATAGGTTCGTATGATGATTTCGGACTTGGACGTATGTTCGGGTGACCCGGGAGTATTTCGGCACTTATCACGAAAGGTTAGTATTTTGAAGGCTTAATAATTTCCTAAGTTTGGGTTGAAGTGAATTTTTATGTTATCGATGTCCGTTTGGAATTTTGAGCATGGGAATAGTTTCGTATGGTGATTTTGGTCTCAGGAGCGTGTCCGGATGTTGATTTGGAGGTCCGTAGGTCATTTTGACGTCAATTGGCGAAAGTTAAAAATTTGATTGTTTTTAGGAAGTTTGACCGATAATAAACTTTTTGATATCAAGGTCGGATTCCGATTCCGAAAGTGGGAGTAGGTCTATAATGTCAATTATGACTTGTGTGCAAAATTTGAGGTCAATCGGACTTGATTTGATACGTTTCGGTATAAGATATAGAATGTGGAAATTTGAAACTTTATAAGTTTGATTCGAGGCGCGGTTCATGATTTTGATATTATTTAACGTGATCTGAAGGTTCGACTAAGTTCGTGTGATATTTTGGGACGTGTTGGTACATTTAGTTAAGGCCCCGAGTGGCTCGGGTGAGTTCGGATCGATTGGAGCCTTGTTGAAGTTGCTGGAATTTTCTGTTACTGGTGTAACCGCTTCTGCGGAAGATTCATCGCAGAAATGGCCTCGCAGAAGTGAGGAAGGGGACCGCAGAAGCGGCTAGAGGGGAGCTGGGTTGGAGGCGCAGGTGCGAGATTTTGGCCGCACCTGCTAGACCGCAGAAGCGGATTTTTGATCACAGGTGCGACTTCGCAGAAGCGGAGCATGGCCCTCAGATGCGGAGGCAGTAGGCCTTAAGGGAAAATGCAAAAGCGGAATTTGTGGCCGCACCTACGGAACCGCAGAAGCGGCCAAGTGACCACAAGTGCGGTGATCGCTAGGCAGAAGGTTTGCTTAAGTACGGGATTTTGGCCCATTTCCTCTCATTTCCACTTGGCTGGGATGATTCTTGGAGAGCTTTAAGGAGGAATTTTCATCAAGTAACACGAGGTAAGTGATTCCCACCTATTATAAGTTAAATAATTGGTTTATATATGGATTTAAACATGGAAATTGGTAGGAATTTGGGATTTTGAAGAAGAACCTAGAAATTGGTATTTTTGAATTTTTACCACGAAATTGGACATAGAATTTGGAATAAATAATATATTTGAGTTCGTGGCGTTATGGGTAAAGTTTATCTCCAAAAATTTTCAGAATCCGGGCACGTGGGCACGTGGGCACGAGGGTGGATTTTATCGATTTTTTGAGAGGAGATGGAAACTGTTTAAATTGATTAGTTATGGGTATTAGAACAAATATTGATTTATTTGCACACTGTTTGCATAGCTTTGGATCGGCAGGCATCAGTTTGTGGTGTTAGAGTGGCATTGGTGTCGACTATGGAACTTCAGAGTGAGCTAAGTCTCTTGTCTAACCTTATAAGATGGAATTTACCCCATAGGTGATTTAAATAAATATTTGCTACTAATTGTGGGGGCTACGTACGCCCGAAGTGATGAGAGTCTATGCGTAAAAACTAATTATGCTATGTCCGGGTAGTTAGGGCCCAAATCATGAATTACTTGTAACGTTTGCATCATTTATTAATTGAATTACTTGAATCATATTGGAAATTGTTAGAGGAAATAGGAAAAAGGCCGAAATTTCACATACTTGAATTTTGTGAAAATTACTCGACCGTTAATAGAAATTGTACATCCTTATGTGTTAGCTTTGCGATAGCTTCTCATTCCGGAGGTTCATAAAATGTTCTCATTTCATGTGGAGCAGGCCAAAGCCTCGACAGTATAAATGCATCTATGGATCGTACCGCATGTCCCTCGGCAGTGTACACGTTATTCCGGATCGGGCCGAATGACCTCGGCAGAATCGTGCGTTATCGCTAGTATTTTGAATATTCAAAAGATAATTCTTCCACTGAAGCCCGACATTTTATGGCATTTCTTACTTAATTGGTATTAACACTTGGCAATTTTCTAAGATATTAATGTAGAATATAAGATTGACAAACTTATGCTTTAAAAGGAATAATTGGAAGATTATAAACCTTACAGATTTACCCCACTATTGTTGTGCACTTCATATCTGCTTACGCCTTTATTATGTTGTTTTATTGGACCTTTAGTAAGTGTTGATGTCGACCTCTCATTACTACTTCTTCGAGGTTAGGCTTGATACTTACTGAGTACGCATTAATTTACGTACTCGTACTATACTTGTTGCACATTTTGTGCAGGTACATATAAGTCTAGTGGTCTTCTGGGCGCATAGGCGCGGCTATTACGGGGTCTTACAGTGAGCTGCATCTCATGTTACGAATCCGCAACATACAGAGTCTCCATCAAAGTTATTTACATACTTCTGTCTAATTTGTATTCCAGACAGATGTTGCATTTATCATATTTGTTTCCTAGTTGATGCTCATACACTTGTGACACCGGGATTTGGGGGTTCATACTGGATGTTTAGTATGGTAGTTCACATAATTTACATCGTTTTACCCTATAAATTCTATTTTATACTATTTAATTAATGGAAATTATGATTTCAAAAGTATTTGAAATGAGTAATTAATTTAGTAAATTATTGTTGGCTTGCCTGACGGCGGCGTTAGGCGCCATCACGATCTATAGTGGATTTTGGATCGTGACAGCATGGTATCAGAGCATTAGGTTCACGTAGGTCTCACGAGTCATGAGTAAGTCTAGCAGAGTCTTGCGGATCGGTACAGAGACGTCTGTACTTATCTTCGAGAGGCTACAGGGTTGTTAAGAGTACTTCCCTTATTGATTCCTTATCGTGCAGTTTGATTCCATTGAGGCTTGTGCCTCTATTTCCTTCCTACTCATTCTTACGCGACATGAAGCGCTAGTTATCAATTGGGCATTGAGGTGTTGTAGTGGTACTGCAGACATGGTGCAAGATGTTTTCCCTGCATATTCGAGCGGGCTATCTATCATCGCCTTGCGGAAGGATGTTCTGGTGTTTCAACTCAGTATCTATATTTCCTATGGTTTTGAGGTTATGCATAGATTGTTATGATGTTCACGTGTTGTTATCGCACGGTGTTGGTGTAATGGTAGGGTGCTTGTTTATGTGTCGAGGCAGTGAAAGACTTGAGATGAGGATTTATCAGCGCATGATTTAGAGGTTCAGTGTTTAATTCCAGCAAAGGAAAGGCAATCGGACTATGTATGTTTGGGCTTGGTATGGTAGAATTGGTAGTAATTTGTTAGTTCATGTGCTACAGAGATGGATTTCAATTTGATACAACAATTGGGAAATGAGGAAAGAGGAAGGACACGTGGGAGGTGTCTTGCGGTGGTTAATTTACTAGCAGGTCAAGTATGAGAAGCGTAAGTCGGGAAGTTGCTTAAAGGAGATGGTTTGACCGAAGTGGGAGAGTTAGAGTAGCATATGGATTCGGTGGTAGGATAGCCACGTACCTTGAGAAAGTGTTGAACAGTTTGGAAATCGCAATGGAAGGCGATTTGATCTACGTATATTATTGGGGATGATGGTTACTGTACGGAGAAAGGTTTAATGTGGCCGAAGGGGGGGGTCTTGAAATGGAGAGGGGTGTGAAGATTTGATTACAATTTCAGATACGATATGACTTGAGTGTGGATGATAATGTTGAACTCTCAGTTGATGTTAATGGGGAAGGAACGAATGTATATAATGTCGTGGAAAGAGGTCAGATATGAGATCGTGGTTGATGACTCAAAATGTTCATAAAGAGATTTAACAAAACACTTCGAGAAATTTGGCAGGTTAACAGTGCAAGATCACGGTAATTGAGAAGGAGGAATCATTGCAGGCTCTACATTAAGTAATAGTAGCTTAAAGCTAAGTGGGGGAGACCCACCATCTACGATTTGATCGCGCGGTTGTTTGCTTGTGCGGGTTCTGGCTATAGGTGCATTGGTGAACTATTCATGACCAAGAAAAGAAAACATCAGGAGTAATTCGAGCATAGAACTTGATGAATGTGTGCCGAACTTTGTCTTATTGATTTGGGTGCAGGTTTTGGGAAGACTCAGAGTTTATGCTTCTTGTGGGTGTAATGTACAAGGAAATGAATTCAGTCAGTTTCTTCTTTGAGAGGGTATTCATGTGCTTACAGAGCAATGAAGTTTGGTTATATTCTAGACCGGGTCAGAGTGGGTGACTCTTAACAATGGTTCAGTGAGTTTGAGAATTTAAGTTCAGTACCTAAGGATTTCGGGTTCGTTATGTGGTTAAGGATCGAGTTTCTACAGGGGATTGTGAACGGGACTTGGAGTATTTTATGTTATCACCGGGTATGCGGTGCGGTATTAGAGGAAAGGAAGAAATAACTTCGGATTTACGAGAGGTCTTGCGGAAAAGGTATACCAGTTGGAAATGCCATTCTGCGCATGAGGAAGGTATGAGATGAGTTATGAGTATTGAGACGATGTGGTCTCGTCATGCGGGCCACTCCGTATGAGTGGGGATTAAGTTCGTTATGTTTGAATGAAACTACTAGTATTTCTAAGGTAAGTCGAGAGTGAATTTTAAGAAGTTGGGTCGGTTAGTAATGGTTGAACCAGCATGATTGTGGCAGTGATCAGTTCTTTCAATGTGAAGTTATACATATGGTTTGTGGTTGTACTCGTGGGCTTGACATACACCATAACTTGATTGATTGGGGAGGTACTAAATTCAAACGGTCTTATCGTGTAAACGGATTCCAGAAAAGTTATGGCAATTTAGATCGCGACTTGAGGTTGGTATATATCTGCGGTCTGGGAATTCAATTGCGTGCTGCATTGGTTCTTCGAAAATGAGGTAAGTGAAAGGTTTCTAGCCAATAGAGTGACTTATTCCACTAGTAGTTTAAGGGTTATGGTGAATGCGTGTATTATTGCGTAGCAGCATGATAGGTGCAGTGAGTGGCATGGGAATTGGAAGTTGAAGGTCAAGGTTGCGGTTCGGTGTTGATTAGAATGTCATGAGCTCGGATGAGCAGGTGTTCAGAGTAAGCTGGCATTTTCTTTAGTGTGACCTGAGGACGACGTACTGTGTAAGANAGAGTAAGATGGCATTTTCTTTAGTGTTACCTGAGGACGACGTACTGTGTAAGAGGCCTTGTGTATTGAATTGCGGATTCTTAATTTGTTTTACGGAATTTTAATGAAGGGTGGTATAGATGTGCGGACTTTGCTACCTGAGCGGAAGGTTGTGGGAGCGTAGCCCACAGGGAAATCTGTATAAGTGTGTTATGTTAGTCTTGATTGCTAAAGATTAAAGCCAAGTATGGAGATTTTTGGTACTATTGTTAATATGGGAGTTTGTTCCGGATTGGACGGTTGCTCGTGTGTGTCATGAATAGGGCCAATGTGGATCCTTGAAAGGTTGTTAGCCTAGTATGGTATGATCAGAATCTATTTGAGGTCCGTTGGTGGGTCTAATGTGAATGTGTGCTCTACGTAAGGTCAGACGTGTTCATTCGTCATAACATTGCTTACGAAGGATTCGTCGAGCATTGGATGTTATTTTCGCCGTCAGTTATTCCGTGTAGCCTATAGTGTGCCACGTGGGTTGTGAGACGGCTTGATTATTCGCACATGTGTTGAGGTCCGTGTAGCTTGCGGTGTTATATGAGCAGGATAGCTCTCGAGATGCAGGTCATTTATCGCAGCTTAGTTGTGCTTGAGTTTCGTAGCGTGTGGCGCTATTCGCCTTCCCTGGATTTGTACTATGCACTGGGAGTTCTTGTGGTCGATATTCGGGCATTTCGTAAGTATAAGCATTATGACTTGATGTGTGTGTTTTCTTCTTGATTGTTATGTGCGTATCGGGTGGCACGCTTCCACGGATATATAATATTTGGATCGGGTTGCACGCTGCAATAGTGCTATGATAGATCGGGTTGCACGCCGCAACAGTGAGATATTGAGCATGGTTCCTTATGCTCATTTTGTATGATTTGTTTTCATCCTTGAGGTAGGGGCATAACACCTATTCGGCCATTTTATTCGTTATGCGGGCTGGGTAATTCCCTGTCAGAGATCGTTCTTCCTTATGAGTTATATTCGAGTTCGTAGCTTGTTGGCGTATTGTGGACATCATATGAGACTTTTGGCAGCGTCTGAGGTGGCTTGACAGAGTAGTTTGTACTGGGTGAGATGAGGTTATTGGACCTGAAGTTAGTGTGACCAAGTTTATATAAGGTACATTAAAGAGAAAATATCGTTATTCAGTTCATAATGAGGTAATGGTTCTCGTTAGGAGGAGAGACTCCACTAATCATTGATTCGGCAGGAGGTTATGAGTTTTACACTTCTCTTTTGTCGCGAATGTATCGGGAGGATTGAAACCGGGCTTATATGTGTTATGAGGTGTATTGCGGGCATCAGCTTCAAACAAATTTCAACTATTGTGGTTGGGGGATGTTACTATGGGCAAACGACTTATGTGGTGCGCAGTGCGATTTCAGCACAGGTGCACAATCATGTTTTAGTACAGTGTGTAGTGATTGATACGATGTTGGTATGTTAGAATCAGGTATTGAAAAGAAATTCGGAGGTTAGAATTTGGTTCTAAGGCTTATTGATTGAATAAAAGGGAGGACCTTCAGTCCGGCTTGAGTTGAGGTGCCAAATTGGGATTGTGATGGAACGGGTAGGAGCACAAGGTGTTAAACAGTAATTTTGGACAACTCTGGAGCAGCTCTTAGCACGTTTAAGGACGAAAGTATGTTTAAGTGGGGGAGAATGTAACGAACCGACCGGTCGTTTTGAGCTCTAGCGCGTCGTTCGGTGGTTTGAGGCCTTGAGTATCTTCACTTCACGTATTATGACTTGTACGCGTGGTCAGAATTGAATTTTGGGAAGTTTGGAGTTGATTTGGGAAGGAAATTCTAAATTCAGAAGCTTTAAGTTTGAAGCATTGACTAAGGTTTGGATTTTTAGTAAACGACCTCAGAATCAGGAATTTAAGGTTCCAATAGGTTCGTATGATGATTTCGGACTTGGGCGTATGTTCGGGTCGAGTATCGGGTAGCCCGAGAGTATTTCGAGCCTGGGAATAGTTCTGTATGGTGATTTCGGTCTTAGGAGCGTGTACGAATGTTGATTTGGAGGTTCGTAGGTCATTTCGACGTCAATTAGCGAAAGTTGGAAATTTGAGAATTTTTGGGAAGTTTGACCGATAGTGAACTTTTTGATATCGGGGTCGGATTCCGATTCCAGAAGTGGGAGTAGGTCCGTAATGTCAATTATGACTTGTGTGCAAAATTTGAGGTCAATCAGACTTGATTTGATACGTTTCAGCATAAGATATAGAATGTGGAAATTTGAAAGTTTATAAGTTTGATTCGAGGTGTGGTTCATTATTTTGATGTTATTTAATGTGATTTGAAGGTTCGACTAAGTTCATGTGGTATTTTGGGACATGTTGGTATATTTGGTTAAGGCCCAGAGTGGCTCGAGTGAGTTCAGATCGATTGGAGCCTTGTTGAAGTTGCTGGAATTTTCTATTGCTGGTGTAATAACTTCTGCAGAAGATTCATCGCAGAAGAGGCCTCGCAGAAGCGAGGAAGGGGACCGCAGAAGTGGCTAGAGGGGAGCTGGGTTGGAGGCGCAGGTGCGAGGTTTTGGCCGCACCTGCGAGACCGCAAAAGCGGATTTTTGATGGCAGGTGTGACTCCGCAGAAGCGGAGCCTGGCCCTCAGATGCGGAGGCAGGGGCCTTAAGGGAAAATGCAAAAGCGGAATTTGTGGCCGCACCTGCGGAACCGCAGAAGCGACCAAGTGACCGCAGGTGCGGTGATCGCTGGGCAGAAGGTTTGCTTAAGTACTGGATTTTGCCCCATTTCCACTTGGTTGGGGCGATTCTTGGAGAGCTTCAAGGAGGGATTTTCATCAAGTAACATGAGGTAAGCGATTCTGTAACGACCCGACCGGTCGTTTCGAGAGTTATAGCCCCGTTTTTCCCATTTCTACTACTTTTTTGTGTTATTCAGCTATATTATGTTATATCGGGTTAGTTGATTCGGGTCTGGAAGGAACTCACAGCGAAATGAGACACTTAGTCTCATAATTGAAAATTTCAAGTTAGAAAAGTGGACCAGATATGGACCTATGTGAAAACGACCTCGGATTTGAATTTTGATGATTCCAATAGCTCCGTATGGTGATTTTGGGCTTAGGAGCGTGTCCGGAATATTATTTGGAAGTTCGTAGAGGAATTAGGCTTGAAATGCCGTCGAGGGCCACGATCGAGTCCCAGGATCGAGGGCCAGGGTCGAGGGCCAGGATCGAGGGCCAGGATC
>AWOL01S0316093.1:0-13097 GCA_000715115.1 Nicotiana otophora | reverse complement strand
AGAGACCCTAACCTGATGTGTAAGTATTATGTCACTCACGGCTACAGGACCGAAGACTGCCAATAACTAAGAGAAGAAATGGCCTGATTATTCAATAACAGACACCTCCGGGAATTTCTGAGTGATCGAGCCANGGTAACTTGGGCTAACGTCCATAAAAGGATTCAATCAAAAATCAGAGTCGAGGATGATCAGCTCGGGGCCCTCTCTGGGTCCGCGTATCCCATCAGAACTAATGACAGATCTAAAAGAGTCGTCGATCATGAACCAAAACCAAGCAGAGATCGGTATCAACCATATAGCGGATATCGAAGGGGCAGCGGATCCGGATGTAACCCTACGAGGAATGAAAAAAGAAGCGAATGGGGTCATAATAGCTGGGGACTCATGAGCAATTTCGACAGGCCAATTAGGGCTAAAGACTCACCAAGATTATCAGAATACAACTTCAGAGTCGATGCAGCCGGCATCATGTCATCCATCGGACGCATCAAAGATACCAAGTGGCCTCGACCATTACAGTCTGATCCTGCCCAAAGAGACCCTAACCTGATGTGTAAGTATTATGTCACTCACGGCTACAGGACCGAAGACTGCCAATAACTAAGAGAAGAAATGGCCTGATTATTCAATAACAGACACCTCCGGGAATTTCTGAGTGATCGAGCCAAAAAAACACTTCAGAAATAGGGACTCCAACAAGTAGACCGAGCAAGAGGAACCTCAGCATGTCATCAACACGATCATCGGTAGAGTCGACATCCCCTAGGGGCCAATACTGAAGCGCACTAAGGTGTCCATTATAAGGGAAAAGCGAACTCGAGATTATGTGCCGGAGGGGACCATCTCTTTCAATGATGAAGACCCTTAAGGCATCGTGCAACTGCATAACGATGCACTGGTAATTTCTGTACTCATAACTAAATCTCGAGTTAAGCGTGTGTAGATTGATCCAGGTAGCTCGGCCAATATCATCAGATCGAGGGTCGTAGAGCAGTTGGGTCTACAAGACCAAATAGTGCCTACAGTCCGGGTCTTAAACGGATTCAACATGGCATGTAAAACTACTAAAGGGCAGATAACCCTGCCAGTGAACACCGCCATAACCATTCAGGAAACAAAGTTCTACGTCATCGAAGGGGATATGAGGTATAACGCTCTATTCGGAAGGTCATGGATTCACAACATGAGGGCAATACCCTCGACACTACACCAGGCATTGAAGTTCCCCACACCAGGAGGGATGAAGATAGTTTACGAAGAACAACCGGCTGTAAAAGAAATGTTCGCGGTCGATGAGGTGATCCCGATGTCCACACTCTCGACATCAAAGAACCCGTAGTCGGTTAGGAAGGAAGAAACTAAATAGCAATCACTGACATCACCCCCGACTAAACTGGAGAATCAAGAGGCAGGAAAGGATGGTGATTACGGAGTTCCTAGGTCGTTCATCGCCCCTGACAATTTTGATTCCACCAAGTCGACGATCGAGGAGCTGGAGCAAGTCATATTGATCGAACACTTGCCCGATCGGAAGGTATCCTAGGAATGGGGTTGACTCTCGAGCTTAGGAAAAAACTCATTAAATTACTTATAGCTAACGTGGATTGTTTTGCTTGGTCCCATCTAGATATGACAGGGATCCCACTAGAAGTAACCACTCATAAGCTAAGCTTGGACCCAAAGTTCTACCCGGTTAAATAGAAGGAGGCCTCAGTCCAAAGTCAAGCATGCGTTCATCAAAGATGAGATATCCAAACTCCTTAAAATAGGTTCCATTCGGGAAGTTAAGTACCCGGATTGGTTGGCTAATGTAGTACTAGTGCCTAAAAAGGGAAATAAATTAAGAATGTGCATAGATTACAAAGACTTGAACAAGGCGTGCTCCAAGGATTCTTTCTCTTTGCCTAACATCGATCTCATGATCGACACAATGGCCGGGCACGAGATACTTAGCTTTCTTGACGCCTATTCCGGGTAAACCAAATCTGGATGGACCCGGTCGATCAAGAAAAAACTTCCTTCATCACTAAATTCGGCACCTATTGTTATAACATAATGTCGTTCGGACTAAAAATGTCGGTGCCACTTATCAACGCTAAGTAAACCGGATGTTCAAAGAACAAATAGGAAAATCAATGGAAGTTTACATTGACGACATGTTAGTTAAGCCCCTGCGAGTAAAGGACCATTTGGAACTTTTGCAGAAAACCTTCAACATACTGAAGAAATACAATATGAAGCTAAACCCGAAGAAATGCGCATTCGGGGTCGAGTTTGGGAAGTTTCTTGGATTCATAGTGTCTAATCGGGGAATCGAGATCAACCTCGACAAAATCAAAGCTATAGAAGGCATCACCGTGGTGGACAATTTCAAGGTCGTTCAGAGTCTAACCGGGCACATAACCGCCCTGGGTCGGTTCATATCAAGGTCTTCCGATAAGAACCATTGTTTCTTCTCATTATTGAAGAAGAAGAATAACTTTTCGTGGACCCCGGAGTGCTAGAAAGCTTTGGAAGAACTCAAACGGTACTTTCGAGTCCACCCTTGCTTCACACTCCGAAGAAAGACAAGCAATTGTACCTATACTTGGCGGTATCCGAGATAGAGGTAAGTGGAGTCTTAGTCCGGGAAGAGGAAGATACACAATTTCCTATCTATTATTTTAGCAAGACTCTAAGCGAGGCCGAAACAAGGTACCCTTACCTAGAGAAATTGGCGTTCACTTTGCTAAGCGCCTCCAGAAAGTTAAAGCCATATTTTCAATGCCATCCCATATGTGTCGTAACTTCTTACCCACTGAGAAATATAATGTACAAACCCGAGCTCTCAGGACGATTGGCCAAATGGGCCGTAGAAATTAGTGGATACGATATCGAATATCGACCCTAAACCGCCATCAAATCTCAAATTTTGGCAGACTTTATGGCCGACTTCACGCTGGCCTTAATACCCGAAGTCGAAAAGGAATTGTTGCTAACCTTGGGTACTTCTTTGGGAATCTGGACCCTCTTTACGGGCGGTGCCGTGAACGCAAAAGGGTCCGGACTCGACATCGTGTTGAAGCCGCCTACGGAAAATATAGTTAGGCAATCTATCAGAACTGTGAAATTAACTAACAATGAGGTCGAGTATAAGGCCATGATTGTAGGTCTCGAATTGGCTAAAAGCCTGGGGGCCGAGGTGGTCAAAGCTAAGTGTGACTCCCTCATTCTGGTAAATAAAGTCAATGGGACATTTGAAGTAAAAGAGGAACAAATGCTAAGGTACTTGGACAAATTACAGGTAACGCTGCATCGATTCAAGGAATGGACCTTACAGCCTATACCCCAGGATAAAAACAGCTAAGCCGATGCTCTGGCTAACTTGGGGTCATCGATTGATGACGATGAATTCAGCTCAAGAATAGTATCAAGAGCTCTGCACATAAAGGCAGCCAGGTTTAGCGTGTTCGGGGGTACTCTGTTCAGAAGAACGTTCGATGACCCACTCTCCATATGCTTGGGACCGGGATACACCGAATATGTTTTGAGGGAAAATCACGAAGGCACCTGCGAAAACCATTCGGGGTAGAATCTTTGGTTCGTACGATAATCAAAGCCGGCTATTACTGGATCGACATGGAGAAAAATACGAAGGACTTTGTGCGGAGATGCGACGGCTGTCAGAGGCATGTACCAATAATCCATTAACCCGGGGAGTTACTACATTTGGTCATGTCGCCTTGGTTGTTCATGAATTGGGGAATGGACATTGTCGGTCCCCTTCCATGGGCACCCGGCAAGGCTCAATTTATACTATTTATGACTGACTATTTCTCTAAGTGGGTCGAAGCTCAAGTGTTCGAGAAGGTCTAGGAAAAAGAAGTCATTGACTTCATTTGGGACCACATAATATGTTGGTTCGGCATACCAGCCGAGATAGTATGTGATAACGGGAAGCAGTTTATTGGCAGCAAGGTAAGCAAATTTTTCAAGGACCAAAGGAATAAAAAGATCTTGTCAACACCCTATAACCCTAGTGGGAGCAGACAAGCAGATTTTACGAACAAGACCATACTCCAAAACCTCAAGAAAAGGTTGACTGATGCCAAAGGAAAATGGAAGGAAATTCTGCACGAAGTATTGTGGGCATACCGTAGGACCTCAAAATCTAGTACCCGGACCACTCCGCTTTCGTTGGTCTACGATGTCGAAGCATTAATATCGGTTGAGGTGAGAGAACCGAGCCTCAGGTTCCAATATGCAATCGAACAATCAAATGGTGAAGCCATAAGCACTAGACTGGAACTATTGGATGAGAGGTGTGAGGCCGCCCTAGTCCGGTTGGCCGCCCAGAAACAGCAGATAGAAAGATATTACAACCGAAGAGCCAATCTCCGACACTTCAATATCGGGGACTTGGTGTTAAAAAAAGTAACATTGAACACCCGGAACCCGAATGAAGGGAAGCTGGGACCAAATTGGGAAGGTCCATATCGAGTCATCGGGATTACCGGTAAAGATTCATACAAACTCGAAGCAGGGAACGGTGCACAGCTACCGAACAAATGGAACGTGACCCACTTAAAACGGTACTACTGCTAAGGTATGACCTCATTCATTTTTTTAATATTACGAATTGGACTAACACTTGTAGGCAACAAGTAAAGGAAAATGTAGTTGTTAGGTCTAAAAGCACGCGTTGCATTCTTCTTCCCTTGAACCGGTTTTGTCCTAAATGGGTTTTCCGGCAAGGTTTTTAATGAGGAAATAGTAAATCGTGCTAACTTAGAGTTAAAGACCGGTTTTAAATCGGAGTCAATGGTCGCATCAATAATATCCGAGCCCTTTCAAAGATCGACCTTGAATACTGGGGGCCATCATCCCCGGGTCAAGATTTTTAGCAAGGAAGGAAACTTTGTGCTTGAACATTCTAGGATCGGTGGTTAGGATTTATTGTAAGGGTCAAACGGTCAAGTGAATCGTGCCCGCTTAGGCCACCTCAGCCATAATACAAGCTTTTATGCGCTTACAATCTTGTACGTTACGCACAGAAATAAAAGAAAGTTTCTACCTTGCTAATACACATTTATTGCTTCTTAAAAGTATAGAGCCTAAGGGCTATTCCTACCCGGGGACTATCGAGCCCAAGGGCCACCCCTATCTGAGACCAAAGGGCTACCCCTACTCGGGGACTATCATTCGAGACAAGTTCAGGTGGCTGGGGTTATCAAAACCCGGAGGCACAAAACCTATTAGATAGTGCCTAAACCTAAAAGGCTACGACCACCCTAAAAATGGTTCGGAGATGTCTGAAGATCGTAATCAAAACATAAGGCCTTCAAAAAAAATTTAAACCTATTCAAATGTTACCCTAAGCAAAAATATAGTCTAAAACATTTAAGAAAGCACTTTGGGGAAATTTTTGGTCACGCCGAGCTTCCACAAGTTTCGAGCAAAAGTTGCATTGAGGACAGGTCTTGTTCGGACCTTCGAAAAATGACTTATTACTACTTTTGATTCTATGCTAAGGCATTAGAAACGTTTGCAGCTGTAAAAATATGCTAAGATAATAGACTTTCAAATTACCAAAAGGGAAAGTTTTTATATATTCCGAAATATTTTAACAAAGGCCCAATAAAAATGGCATCAACAAAATATATGTACAAGATACAAAAACAAAAAAAAACGAAAGGCATCTATGCCAGGTCTTCACCGGAACCCGGCTCGTCACCAGAACGATCGGGGCCTTCGGATTCTTCAATGCCCTCGGAGCCCACTTCACCTCGGGGTTCAGCTAGCCTCTTGGCCTTGACCTCGAGTCTTTTTGCCTCTTCGATCTCGGCAGATAGGTCGAAGCCTCGTGCATGTATTTCTTCGAGGGTTTCCCTTCGGGATAGCCGCCTCACATACTCAGCAGTTGTCTTCAGGCGGGCCCCGACTGCTTCAACATCTGCCTTGTATTGGGCAACCATCTCGTCAGCATCAGCCGAGGTTACTTCCAACCTAGACCTCATTATTTCGAGCTCCTTCCCGAGGGCATCCTATTCGGTAATGGCCAAGGCGGTCTCCTCCTCCGAGGCAAGCAGGTCCATCTTGTTTTTTCACCCGTCGGCCATTATTTGAATCTCGTCTATCTCCTTACGGAGTTGGTTGATTTTCTGCTGTACCTACAAAGTATTGTTGTTAGGTTCTGCTACCGGACCCTCATGTCTAACTTCAAAAACTTTTACCTTTTCCACCAAGTCGGTATGCTCCTGTCTTAAGGCCGATGCCTCTTTCTGAGTTGCATCTAGCTCGGCTTGGAGGTTCTTGGCGACCCCCTCTTACTGCTCACTAAGAAGCTTGTACATGTCCCTCTTTAGGGCAAGCTCCTTGATCTCGAGCTCGAGTTGATTGACCTCAACCCGGTACCGGAGAAAACTCTCTTTGTGAAGTATCGAAGCCTACAAAAGGACAAAAAACATGAGAAACATCAAATGAACATAAAATATATCGATGGAGAGAAACGGTGCCTTACCTGGTTCAATGCCTGGTGTGCCTCATTGAAGAGGCATGACACGTTCACCTCATTCATTTTTGCTTGATCCTTTTTGGTCACCAGGCACAGGAGGTAGCTAGCTACCCCCACAGGAGCGGACAAAACCTGGGCATCCTCCGGGATAATCAGTAGAATCAATCTCTTGCGTCGAGGGTCGACACTTGGAGCAGGGAACTAATCGATCAATTTCGGGCTCGAGCTCGGCCCGCCTGCTTCCAAGGATGTGTCCTTCTTTGGAACTTCCAGGTCACCCAGCCCGGAGAAGTCTTCCAAAGTAGTCGAGTCCACACCGTCGAAAAAGGAGTGAAGGGGATCTTCCGCACCATGGACCCCCTCGTTGGACTTCTCATTTATCACTTGGACCTCCTTGAGCATGGACTCAGTGAAAGAGAGCGTCCTCGAGATCTAAATTACATCGGGTGCTTTCTTTGGAGCGGAATCGGCATCCTGGGGAGTTTCACCCCAGGTATCCACGTCGGTCTTTTGAGTTTGAGGGGGGTCGATCTCACGAGTCTCCCTATAGGATGCATCCGAGTCCTCGGGATAGGTCGTCCCGTGGGTAACAAAAACATATTCATCCTATGGCGCGTCCCTAAGCCGGAGGAGGGAGATGGAGGCTGGCGCGTCCCTAAGCACCCATTTCTTTGGTTTCTTCACCTCGGAGCCAGGGAGCCCGAGGGTTTTCTCTTTATTTTCTTTTTTTCCTTTGTGGAAGCAGCAGGGGGATCAACGGACAGGGGCACATCCACATCCCCTTCTGAAGGCCTAAGTTCCGTGGTCTTAATCAAACCTGCACAAAAAAGGAAGTGAGTTAGCATAATAAAAGGTGGAAACATAGTATTGGTTACTCAAAAAGAGGCCTTACCATGAGAACGGGCCTACCATCGGCCCTTCGAGAGTCCGCTCCATGTGCGCTCAACGTAAGACATATGAGTACAGATGCCCTCGATACACTTCTTTAATCGGGGAACCGCATTTGGAACCCGGGCGATAGTTGCACAGGCACAAGTATAAATGAGAAGATAAAAATTGAAGAAAAAGAATTTTGATGTTTAAAGAGAGAATTGCACTTATGAGATGCATTCCACTTCTCGGGGGATGGCATGTTTCCGGGGGGATCAAATCCTTGATCTTCACTCGGACAAAGCATCCCTACCAACCCCGGTCTCAATCTTCATCGACACTTAAAAAGGGAGCCTTGCTGGCCCGGCGAGTAAGCTTGATCAGTCCCCTTCGGAACATCCGAGGACTGTATATTAGAAGCAAGTGGTCGATCGTGAACCGACGAGATTTGGTCTTGTTCACAAAGTAGCGGAGGAGGGTTACGATCCTCCACAACAATGGATGGATTTGCCCAAGGCACACCTCGTACCTCTTGCAAAACTCTAGGATTATCGGCTCTATCGGGCCAGTGTGAAGGGATAAGTGTAAACACTTAAGTAGCCCTCCACGTGGGTAGTGAAGTCATCATCGGGCCCGGGGACTACTACGTTCTTGCCTTCCCAATTGTAGTCCTTACGAACTATGGGAAGAACATCTTCAGTCACAAAACATATGTACCTCGAGACTCCTTCACCCTGATGTTGTTGGCGCGAGGGCTTCTCAACTTTAAAGTCATCTGCAATTGAGTATCCCCCGGGAATAAATGCCGAAAAATGAGGCTCGACAGTCGGTTCATTAGCAGCCGCAATGGGGGATCCATTTCGAGGGCAACCACCTCAGGGGTAATCGTTTTAGTACCAGCGGTCGGTTGAGAAGATAAAGAGGCAACTTGTTGAGGAACAATTTTTGATGCTTTGGCCATTGTCATCTGGGGGAGTGTTTGAAAATTTTAGGAAAGAATGCAAAGTTTTAGAGAAACGAGTTTTGAAAATGAAGAACAAAGTATGAAGATTTGAAGAAAATCTTGGCATAAATCTAGAGATTGCTATGGAAATTGAAGAACAAAGATGAAGATATGAAGAGTTGAAGAAGGTTTGATGATGGCTGGAAAGCTCTAAGGTAGTGATTTGGTCGGAAAATAGAAAAAGGACAAAAGAAGGGAGCTTTTATAGGGAAACAGTCAACACTTCGCATTCAGAGGCAACCTGCCGGTGAGTGACACGTGTTCGAAGTTAGAACAATGTGACTAATAGGACGTTTCATCTCTCTCGTCGTAACGTACGAAGGAAGGAACCAGAATCATATGTCGTTTTCCATCGTTTAGGCAAGCCTACTCTCTGAGAAACTAGGAAACTATCTGTATGCGGGTAAAACCAAGGCCACTGATCATCCCAATTTCCCAGTAAGGTAAATGGAGAAGGAACGTGACCGTAATGAATCAAAGTCAGAGCGAGCAGCCCCTCATATCGGGGCTCGAGCAAAACACCTGCCCTTGGGGGTATCGGGGTCATATACTCCGGGTCCGATTCGGGGATCAAGACTTCGGAGAGCATTACTAAACAACTGCACACGACTAACAAGAGGTCGTGATGTCCGTGCCCAACCGGATATCACGGTGTGAATTTCAGCCCGTATCGGCAGACAATCAGTGATTAATGAAACATAATCTTTTTACCTTTCTTAGAATTGTACTTAGTTATTATTTTTGTTCTTAAGTTCTTCATAAGTACAAGCTTGGAATCATGGGCAAGTTCCTCATTGAGTCATCAATCGAGCTCGTAATAACTCTTATTATTGGTTTGGCCCATTTATTATGCCTTTTATTTACTTAATCTAACGTCATTAATCACTCGAATTGAATTAATCCACATATCCTTAAAACCACAAACAAATTCAATTGTTATCTGTTTTTTAGGGTAAACAAAACTGTTCTAAGTGTATTTTTCTCAAAAGTGCTTTTTAAAAAAGNGAATTTCAGCCCGTATCGGCAGACAATCAGTGATTAATGAAACATAATCTTTTTACCTTTCTTAGAATTGTACTTAGTTATTATTTTTGTTCTTAAGTTCTTCATAAGTACAAGCTTGGAATCATGGGCAAGTTCCTCATTGAGTCATCAATCGAGCTCGTAATAACTCTTATTATTCGTTTGGCCCATTTATTATGCCTTTTATTTACTTAATCTAACGTCATTAATCACTCGTATTGAATTAATCCACATATCCTTAAAACCACAAATAAATTCAATTGTTATCTGTTTTTTAGGGTAAACAAAACTGTTCTAAGTGTATTTTTCTCAAAAGTGCTTTTCAAAAAATTGTTTTTGGAAAGAAACTATTTTTTTTCTACTTCTCAAAAATTATTTTGGCTTCTATGCAAAAGTATTTTTTTCCTTCTAAAAGCTTGTCCAAACACCTAAACTTTGGAAAAAAGCACTTTTGACCCCAAGAAAAGCTCTTTTGGCAAAAAAGCAGCTTGGCCAAACAGGCTAATATTGTACTTCTATAAAGACACACTTCTTCTAGCTCTTAAAGAATTGAGAAAAAGGTAAGTTTCGCACTGTCGTTGTCGTCATCGGCCTCAAATTCGAATTTGAATTTTATCAAGTAACTTAATTTGGAATTTTCCTGCCTATTTTCATAACGGTAATTTTTTTTCCTTCGTTTTAATTTTTTCGTTAGTTGTTCGTAAATAGACACCTGAAAGTTGTTTTTCATAAACTGCCACAAAAAAGGCTTCAACTCTTGAGTTGCACCTGTTCGTGTAAATCAACTTGTTGGCTATAAATGTTTGACCTCTCCTCGGATTTTTCTTACGAAAATTTTAAAGTCTCTCCTTCTTCTTCCACATTACTTTCAAATAAAAAGTAAGTGTTGTGATTTGCTGCAACCATTTGAGTTCGTTGATCACTAGCGTTTAAAGTATTGCTACACCAGTGAAGTTAATGTGTTCTATTCTTAGAGAAAATAATCTTATACCTCGGGTACTCAGAGGAGATTATGTTCCTTAAGGAAACACTATGTCAGATTATTCTTCTTTGTTTGTTTCTGGTTCTATATTACAGTCTTAGTTTAGTTTTCGAATACAGAAAAATAACAATCTTAAGGAACTTAATCTATATTCAGTTCTACATTCATTTTAATATACTATTAGTGGAGACTAAAACCTCTATGGTTTTTACTCTCGCTTTTGGAGATTAAAACCTTTATAGTTTTCTACTCCACTTCTAGAAACTAAAGCCTTCATGGTTTTCTACTCCGCCATATAATTATTGATATTATTTTTATTATTTTTAATCTTTTCTTTGGAGATAAAAATTCTAGTAGTTTTCTACTCCTTTAAAGATTAGAATCTACATGATTTTTTACTCTAATTTTATGTAGTTTAAAGATTGAAAACTTTGCCATTACTGAATCTATTTGTGTCAATTTTATCAGAAATCATAATGAAAATCGAACAATAAATTATTCATGTAGTGATGGCCAATGCCTCATCAAAATGCATAATGTCTGCATCGGTATGGGCACCGACATAATTAATTTCAAGTGATAGCAGCAGAAGGTATTCTTCTATTTGAATACTCTAAATTTACATAAGTTCAATAAAGTATTATGTTTTTATCACAAGGAACTTCTGAAAATTAATGCTTCTTTGTGGCCGAGGCTTGGAAGAACTCTAACTTCTTGTATAAGAACTACATTCGTGGAAATTTAGAGAACAACTTATATAACGTCTAAAGAAATGTGGAGACTTCCAAATAACTATGAACTATGCTTGAAAAGAAAAATAAAACTAAAAATGCTGGATTAAAAAAAAATTATAGTCGCTAAATTTCTGGACTACACTATTGTAGACAACAGGTTTTGTCATTACCCAAATTCAAGAACTGCAAGTTATCATATATGTTCTTCTTGCTGAAGGTAATATCTGAATTAATACTTATGATAAAAGTATTAATTGTGTCATTATTAAAAAAATTTCATTGAAGGTTGGTCATCAATGAGGCATTTTAAGTTGCAGAGCTATTTGAGAAGTTGTCTCCTTTATGGAAGAACTTCAAAAATTACTTGGAACACTAATGCAGGGAGATATCGCTTGAAGATATCATTATTTAGTTGAGGATCAAAGAGGACAACAAGGCTACTGAAATGAAGGTTCGTGGAAACTCACCAATAATGGGAGTACACGTTATTGAGGATGTTCCACAAAATAACAAATAGAGAAAGAAGTTTTCTAAACCAAACCCGAGAAAAAGCAATTCAAAGAAAATTACTATAATTATAGAAAAGCTGGACATAAGTCTGCGGGTTGTCGTGTCCCAAAGAAGGACAGGAAAAAAGATCAAGCAAATATGGTTTAAAATAACAAGGATCTAGATGACTATTCTTTAAGAATGCAACTTGGTTGGAAATCCTAAGGAATAGTAGATTGATTCTGGAGCCACCCGTCATCTTTGTGTTTTTAAAGAAGCATTTGTTTCATATTCTCCCGCTGGACGTGAAGAGATGCTCTCCATAGAAAAATTCTACAACGACTAAGATTGAAGGATATGGAAAGATATTCTTGAAGATGACTTCTGGCAAGATGGTGACTCTAAACAACGTTCTTCTTGTTCCTGAAATATGAAAGAACCTATTTTTTACTACACTTCTCGTCAAGAACGGGTTTAAGTGCATTTTTATATTATACAAGATTGTATAAGTAAGAATAATATTTTTAGGAAAAGGTTACCTTACTGAGGACCTTTTCAAACTAAATGTAATGGTCATTGTATCACGACCCAAAATCCAACTAGTCATGATGGCACCTAACCCAACCCGCTAGGTAAGCCAATTTAATAATAATCCAATTTCAAATGAGATCTACTGAGAAAATAATGATAATATAACTAAACCCTTATACAAAGAATCCCAAAGGACTGGTAGTATAAATCATGAGCTTCTAAGATTTAGAGTTTTACAAAAACTGAACTGAAATCATTACCACATATGTTTGGATTGTACAGGAACAGTATTTAAATTTAAAGCTACCAAGGACAAGTGATAGCCATAACTGGAATGCGGGTACATCTTCAATGCCAATTCCCTCCATAAACAGCAGCAACAACTCCAAGATATGCACGCAAGATGCAGAAGTATAGTATGAGTACAACCGACCTCATGTATTCAATAAGTGTCCTCGGCGAGGTAAAAAAAAGAAAAAACTATAGATGATACTCACTAACACATGTGCAGTTCATAATTTCAACAAGTACAGAACAGATATATGATCAAAATAGGAAATCTCAAATAAAACTACTTTGATGCTCACAATTCTTTATTTTAAAGTCAACAATCCAGCATATAAGAAAGATATGCAAGTAAAATCAGAAAAACAATCGAGGAGATTTTAAGTAAAGATGAAATGCAATAACCAAATATCAATCTGTTGCGGCGTGCAACCCGATCCAATAATAGTAACCAACTCTTCCATAGCTCACATCAACCAGAAACCCGTCGGTTTCTCACAATCCGTGTGTATACCATCAAGAGAGAAACATGAGAGGGTGACCCTAGGGGGATGGATCCATATCCATATGCTGCACGGATGACAAAACACACACTTATATATGCTCACTAGTCGAATATATTATAATATAATATCGTATCCACAGGGATTGGAGTTAAACAGTATTTTCGTAGTTTATAGCTTG
>AWOL01S0315880.1:0-10213 GCA_000715115.1 Nicotiana otophora | reverse complement strand
AATCTTTCCTAACTTTGTGTGGGAGAACTACCCCTTAGGAATTGGTTTGTTTGTGCTAATTGTGTTATGTGAAAGCCGTGTACGCAAGGTGACGAGTGGTTACATGGGCTATATTTGGTATTTGACCGGTTTAGGCTATTTAGGCTCTTATCATGCTTCTAATTGAATTGTCTTAACATATTATATCTTTCATTGTTAATCCACCCTTTCATGTGCTACTCTACCCTTTTATGCTTTATTTGACATTGTTAACACTTGTTTCACTTCTTACTTGCTAATTTGCTCTTGTGTGCTTTAGTTGAAGTTATTGCCTTTCTTGTGTTTTGTTACATCTTTAAATTGTTGAATCACTTGTAATTGAAGTTGTTGTTTCATGAAATATCTTATTGTTGAGTTATTGGTATTGAAGTTGAGAAAGTCGTTATCACAATGAAGCGAAGTCGTTAATTGTTGAGATAGCTCTCTTGTTGAGCTATTCACTTTTATTTTGTTATTGTTGAGATTCTTATATACATTGTGGTTGATCCATTGGTTGTTTGTTGTGGAAATATTGATACTATTGATTCTTTTGACAAGTGTTGGAATATGGGCACTTATGGTGCGAGTTGTGATTATGTTGTGATATTGATACGCACGCGGTGGTATAAGGCTTGGGATTGATACACATCAATGAGATAAGGTGGGCTTGATATGCGTGTTGCTAGTAGGGGAACTACTTGAAGTCACGCGGTGTGATAAGGTAGGTTAAAATGCGGGTAGCTATTTCGGGAAAAAAATAATTTTTAAAACTAAATGTATTGCTCCCGCGGTGATATAAAGAAAGATTATGATTGAAAATAAAAAATGTGCATACGAAGTGGTACCTCGATTTTGATTATTGATATATACAAGGCGATGCCCCGGTTGTGATTCTTGTTCTATACGAGGCGGTACTTCAGTTGTGATTCTTGTTGTATATGAGGTGGTACCTCGGTTGTGATTCTTGTTGTGTGTCTCAGGTTGAAAAGAGTTATTGGTGGAATACTACTTGTTGCTTTTATTCTTCCATGTCTTATTAGTTTTGTCCGTATTTGACTATTGCATGTCTCTTTAATTGCGTCCTCTATGTTATCTCTATGCCTACAATTCTATCTTTAGTCTATGTTATTAACTTGTTTCGTCTCATTTATTTCTACACCTTCCATTACTTCTCGTTATTTTGTTTTCATTCTGTTTATTATGTCATATTAGGTGTCTTGACCTGGCCTCGTCACTACTCTATCGAGGTTAGGCTTGATACTTATTGGGTACTCATTTACTGGCCTCGTCACTACTTACTGGCTTTATACTACGCTTCTGCACATCTTTTGTGCAGATCTAGGTGCGTCTGCCAGTGCTGGACGTTAGTGTTTGATTGTAGCTGTTATCCGGAGACTTCAAGCTATACATGATCGTCATTAGCAGACCTTAGAGTCACTTTCCCTTATCTTTTCATTCTGTTGTATTTTTCATTTAGACAGTGTTGTAGTAGACATTCTAGATTATTTTGTAGAGCTTAGGACTCGGTTCCACCAGTTTTGGGAATAGTTGTGGTTGAGATCCTATTTTGGAGGTTTATATGATTTTACCAGTCTTGCTTTAGTATTTCTGTTTGATTATTTCTGTTAAAATTTTATTACATGTTAGACTTACCTAGTCTTAGAGACTAGGTGCCATCACGACATCCTAAGATGGGAAATTGGGGTCGTGATAAGTTGGTATCAGAGCTCTAGGTTCATAGGTGTTACGAGTCATAAGCAGGTTTAGTAAAGTCTTGTTGATCGGTACGGAGGTGTCTGTACTTATCTTCGAGAGGCTATGGAGCTGTTAGGAAAACTCCACTTCTTTGATTCCTTATCGTGTGAATTAGTTGAATTCATAAACTAAATCTTTGACTTTCTATTCTCTTACAGATGGTGAAGACACGTACTGTTGGATCCGATGATCAGACACCCACGCCCCTGCTAGAGCCGCGAAAGGTCAGGGCCAGGACAGAGGCCGAGGAGGGGCACGTGGTATAGCTAGAGAACCTGCCCGAGATGCGACAGAGGAGCCACCAGTAGCTCCAGTTGGGGGGCAAGCAACCAAGGCGCCTATTTCCACCCCTGCACTTCAGGAGACCCTCGCACAGTTCTTGAGCATGCTCGGTACTCTAGCTCAGGTGGGGTTGATCCCACTTGCACCAGCCATATCTCGGGCTGGGGAAGGAGCTCAGACTCTAGTGGCCCGTACTCCAAAGCAGTGGGTCCATGTTGATCAGGTCCCAAAGGTTATGCCAGTGCAGCCTATTGTTCAGGGTCAGCCTGGGGTTAGGGAAGTGGCATCCAAGGAGGAGCAGCTTAGACTTGAGAGGTTCAAGAAGTATCATCCTTCTACTTTCAGTGGCTTAGCTTCATAGGATGCACATGATTTTCTAGAGAAGTGCCACTGTATCCTCTACACTATGGGTATTCTGAAGACGAGCGGAGTTGCTTTTACTACATTCTAGCTGTCGAGAGCAGCATATCAGTAGTGGCGGGCTCACGAGGAGGGTAGCCCAGCCGATGTAGTTTCATTTACATGGACTCGATTTTCAGAGATGTTCTTGAGAGAGTTTGTTCTCAGACCCTCCAGGATATATGGCATGCAGGATACTATGACGGTGTCAAAGTATGCTGTCAGATTTAGTGATTTGTCCAGACATGCACCTACCTCGGTTTCTACAATCAGAGAGTGAGTCCATCAATTCATCAAGGGGCTCAGCTATGGTATTAGATTAAGCATGGATCAAGAGTTGGAGACAAATACCCCATACCAGCAGGTGGTAGAGATCGCACGGAAGTTGGAGGGTATGCAGGGCCGTGAGAGAGAGGCCTCGAGACTTTGGTGGATATAGTGGTGCCCGCGCCCCAGTTGCAGTCTGTCATGGTAGACGCTATATGAGTCGTCCAGTTCATTTAGCATTTCCAGCTTCTAGTGGTGCTCCAGTTATTCTGAGGTCTCAGGTTGCACACTTTTCTCAGCCACTTTCTAGTGCACCTCCTGCACGGGATGCCTTCAGCGATCGGTCCAGCCGACTAGGCCTGAGCTAGTACCAGCAGCCAAGCCCACCGAGATCTTGCTTTGAGTGTGGTAATACCCGTCATATGGTTAGAGACTAACCCAGACTCAGGAGGGCTGCACTTCCACAAACTACTCAGGCTCCACGGATTCAATCAGGTCTACCGACTTCACAGGCTATGATTGTTTCCCCAGTTGCCTCGCCACCCGCACAGCCAGCTAGGTGTGGGGGACAAGCGGGTAGAGGTCACCCTAGAGGGGAGGCCAGGCCAGATTCTATGCTTTTCTGGGTAGGACAGAGGCAGTTGCTTCAGACGCAGTCACTACAGGTATGGTTCCGGTTTGCCATAGAGATGCATCAGTCTTATTTGCTCCGAGATCCACTTATTCATATGTGTCATCTTACTTTGCTCCGTACTTGGATATATCTCGTAATTCTTTGAGTTCTCCTATTTACGTGTCCACGCTTGTAGGAGATTCTATCGTTATGGACCATGTGTGTAGGTCGTGTTTAATTATTATTGGTGGTTTTGAGACCAGAGTTGATCTATTATTGCTCAGTATGGTAGACTTTGATGTGATCTTGGGCATGGACTGGTTGTCGCCCTATCATGCTATTCTAGATTGTCACACCAAGATTGTGACATTTGCTATGCCAGGTTTACCACAGTTATAGTGGAGGGGTATATTGGATTATGTTCCTAGCAGGGTTGTGTCATTTCTAAAGGCTCAGCGGATGGTTGAGAAGGGGTGTGATGCATATCTAGCCTTTGTGAGACATGTCAGTGTTAATACTTCTACCGTTGAGTCAGCTCCAGTAGTGAGGGACTTCCCCGATGTATTTCCAGTAGATCTTCTGGTCATGCCACCCAATAGGGATATCAATTTTGGCATTGACTTGTTGTCGGGCACTTAACACATCTCTATCCCACCATATCGTATGGCCCTAGCAGAGTTGAAGGAGTTAAATAAGCAGTTGCAAGAGTTGCTTGATAAGGGTTTCATTCGGCCTAGTGTGTCGCCTTGGGGTGCTCCGGTTTTTTGTTTGTGAATAAGAAGGATGGTTCTAGGCGCATGTGTATTGATTATCGGCAGTTAAACAAGGTTACAGTGAAGAGCAGGTATCCATTGCCGCGCATTGATGACTTATTTGATTAGCTGCATGGTTCCAGAGTGTACTCGAAGTTTGATTTGCGGACAGGGTATCATCAACTGAAGATTCGGGATTCGGATATTCTGAAAGCTGCTTTTAGGACTCGGTTTGGTCACTACGAGTTTCTTGTGATGTCATTTGGGCTGACCAACGCCCCACAGCATTTATCCATTGAACAAGGTTAGGGGAAAATATCTCAAGCTCTTAATACTCGTCCTTAGGGTGGACTACCAAGTGATATGGTGGTAAACCCAAAGGATGGTAACAACACAGGGGATGCTATGGCGGTTATCATAAGAAGTGGAAGAGGCGGGAATGCACCCACCTCAAATGAAAGACAACTCGTGGATGATGACCAAGTGATATAAGAAGAGGAAATCCCAATCAATGATTTTCAAGCAAGTGATGAGGTTCGGATTGACGTTGATGATAGTGTTAAGGGGACCCAAAAGGAGGTGAACCCATCTAGGGATCACGTTATTGACATACCGGAGCCGGTAGTGCAAAAGGCTAAGGCACCCTTGCCTAAGACTCCACCTCTTTATCCTCAAAGACTTGCCAAGAAAAATGGTGAGAATTAATTCAAGAAGTTTATTCAAATGATAAAAAGTCTCCCTATTAATGTGCCATTGGTAGAAGCTTTGGAACAAATGCCCGATTATGTCAAGTTTATGAAAGATCTTGTGACCAAGAAGAGGTTGATGAATTTTGAAACTATCAAAGTCACTCATCAAGTGAGTGGAATTTTTCATTCCATGGCTCCAAAGTTGGAGGCTCACGGTGCTTTCATGATTCCTTGTACTATTGGGAGTGCCGATTTTGCTAAGGCTCTTTGTGATTTTGGGCGAGTATCAATTTTATGCCCTACTCGACGTTTAAAACTTTGGGAATTGGGAAACTACGATAGACATCTATGAGGTTGCAAATGGCCGATTGTACCATGAAGAGGCTGTTGGGAGTGATTGAGGATGTTTTGGTCTGAGTTGATAAGTTCATTCTTCCGGCGGACTTTGTTATTATAGATTGTGAGGTTGATTATAAAGTTCCTATTATTCTTGGGAGACCTTTCCTTGCTACGGGTAAGGCTCTTTGTGATGTGAAATTCGGAGAACTCACTTTCCGGGTTGGTGATAAAAAAGTGATATTCCATATGTGCAAGTCTATGCGGCAACCAAATAGCAATGAAGTGTGTTCTTTTGTGGACTTGGTGACCGATGTTACTGTTGATGATACAAGTGCTACAATCAATGTTGGTGATATGTTGGAAGCCGTTTTTCTCAACTTTGATTATGATGAGATGTATGGTTTCATGGAATGCCTGAATTCTTTACAAGGAATGGGGTCGTACAACTATGCACCCCGGAAATTATCTTTGGATTTTGAGAATAGGAGGACTCCTTCTACAAATCCTTCTATTGAAGATCCACCTACTTTTGAGTTGAAACCATTGCCACTATACCTTCGGTATGAAGTTCTTGGCCCTTTTTCTACTTTACCGGTTATTCTTTCCTCTTGTTTGACTAACGTGCAGGTTGATTCCACATTGGCGGTGTTGCAAAAGAGGAAGAAGGGTATTTGGTGGACTTTAACAGATATTCGGAGTATAAGCCCCGTATTTTGCATGCATAAGACAACTCGAGGATAGTACTAAACCATCCATTGAACATCAAAGAAGACTCACCGAAGCCATGCAAGAAGTGGTCAAGAAGGAGATTATCAAGCGGTTGGATGTCGGGGCTGTATACCCTATTTTCGATAGTTCATGGACCTCTTCGGTTCAATGTTTCCCAAATAAGGGGGCATGACGGTTGTTACCAATGAGAATAATGAGTTGATTCCCACAAAAATGGTGACCGGTTGGAGAGTTTGTATGGATTATCGTAAGCTCAACAAAGTCACAAGGAAGGATCACTCCCCACTTCCTTTTATGGACCAAAAGCTTAATAGATTGGCCGGTCTTGCTTTCCATTGTTTCCTTGATGGTTACTCGGGCAACAACCAAATTCTTATTGCCCTAGAGAATCAAGAGAAAATAACCTTTACATGTCCTTATGGTACTTTTCTTTCAAGCGGATGTGTTTTGGTTTGTGCAATGCACCGGCAACTTTTCAATGGTGTATGATGGCTATTCCCGGACATGGTAGAGGACTACCTTGAGGTCTTCATGGATGACTTCTTGGTGGTTGGAGATTCTTTTGATGATTGTCTTGTAAATTTGGACAAAGTTTTGGCTAGATGTGAAGAAACAAATTTGGTACTCTTGGGAGAAATGTCATTTCATGGTTGAGGAAGGCCTTGTCCTTGGCCATAAGATCTCAAAGAATGGAAAGGTGAAGACTGAGGTTATTTTTAAGGGTGTGCGGAGTTTCTTAGGCTATGCGGGTTTCTATCGGCGCTTTATTAAGGATTTCTGAAAAGTGGTAAACCCATTGTGTAAGTTCCTTGAGAAGGATTCTAAGTTTAATTTCAATGATACTTTTGAACAATTGAAGCTCAAGTTGACAACTAATCCTATCATTACCTCTCCAAATTGGAGTTTTCTGCTTGAGCTCATGTGTGACGTAAGTGATGTAGTGGTTGGGGCAGTTTTGGGCAACGTGTCAACAAAGTTTTTCATCCGATTTACTATGCTAGTAAGATCATGAATAGTTCCCAAGTCAACTATACCATTACGAAGAAAGAGCTCCTTGCTATTGTGTTTGCAATTGAGAGGTTTCACCCATACTTGCCGGGTGCCAAAGTTATTATCCACACGGATCATACGGCACTTCGCTATGTTATGAGCATAAAATAATCTAAAGCTCGGTTGATGAGATGGGTGCTCTTGTTGTAAGAATTTTATATTGACATTCAAGACAAGAAGGGTAGTGAAAACCAAGTGGCAAACCACTTGTCTCGTTTGGAGAAGGAGGGGAGGTCACATGACGGCCTTAAAATCAATGATTCTTTTCCCGATGAGTAACTTTTGGAACTATCAATGAAAGAGGTATCATGGTTTGCGTACTTGGCAAAATTTCTTGTGGGTGGTATTATTCCGGATGAGTTCTATTCAAACCAAAGAAAAAAGTTCAAAAGAGATTGTCAAGACTACTATTGGGATGATCCATAACTTTTCCAGATTTGCACGGATGGGGTGATTAGGAGGTATGTGCCGGAAGAAGAGCAAGGTGATATTCTTGGAGCTTGTCATTCTTCGTCATAGGGTGGTCATCATCGGGGATCAAGAACGACAGCAAACGTTCTAAGTTGTGGTTTTTATTGGCCTACTATCTACAAAGATGCAAATGACATGGTAAAAAGATGTGATGAGTCAACGGGTCGGGACAATTTCAAAGAAAAATTAGATGCCTCTTACAACTATCTTGGAGATTGACATCTTTGATGTTTGGGGCATTGACTTTATGAGCCCTTTTGTGAGTTTTTGTGGAAACACTTACATTTTGGTCGCGATGGGCTATGTGTGCAAATGGGTTGAGGCTGTCGTCTTGCCCAATGATGAGGCTAGAAGTGTAGTGGCTATATTGAGGAAGAATATTTTTACAAGATTTGGTACTCCGGGTGCAATCATAAGCGATGGGGGATCACATTTTTGCAACAAGTCTTTCAACACTTTAATTAGAAAGTATGGTGTTACTCACAAGGTCATGACTCCCTATCACCCACAACCTAGTGGTTAAGTAGAAGTCTTCAACCAGGAGATAAAGAATATCTTATCTAAAACGGTGAATGCAAATCAGACGGATTGGTCCAAGAAGCTTGATGATGCGTTATGGGCATATAGGACGGCTTACAAAATACCTATCAGAATGTCCCCATACCGGTTAGTTTTCAGGAAATCTTGTCATCTTCCGATGGAATTAGAGCACAAGGTAATGTGGGCCTTGAAAAAATTGAATCTTGATTGGGATGTAGCCGCCAACTTGCGGGTTACACATTTGAATAAATTAGATGAATTCCGGTACCATGCTTATGAGAGTTCGTCCTTGTACAAACAAAAGATGAAATATCTTCATGACAAGTACATTTGGAACAAAGAGTTCAGGCTGGTGATCTAGTGTTGTTGTTTAACTCAAGGTTAAGGATGTTTCTCGGGAAGCTTAAGTCCAAGTGGAGTGGTCTGATTGAAATTGTTGGTGTGACACCCTTCGGTGCATTGGATTAGAAGAACAAGAACAATAAAATATTTCGAGCCAATGGTCACCGGGTGAAGTACTACTTGGGAAAAGTTGGAGAGAGACACATGGTGGCAGTTATTTACTTCACTTGAGGATGCTAAAACATTGTCGCGACGTTAAATAAGGCGCTTCTTAGGAGGTAACCCAAATATTTTTTCCTTTTTCTCTTTTTAGTTGGATTTTATTTGTTGTTTATAACTTGATTTGAAGTGTGTTGCAGGGATGAGTGTTAGATGAGAAATGGTAGACAGGATTGTGTCAACAAAACAAGAAATTCGAACAACACTTTTTCTTTGTGGGGCCGTAGAAAATGAATGCTATCGCAGAAGCTCTTGTGCGGCCGTAGATTTCAGCTGCAAACCGCACTTGCATGAGCAAACTTAGATGTCAAATGACAGGCCCTCTGAACTTTGCACCTGCCAGTGTGGACCTAAAGTTCAGAGTTCTAGAGAATTGTGCGGCCGCACTTTCAATTGTGCGGACCGCACAAGAGATTTTAAACACTAAGGGCCTGGTAGAAGAGTGCGGCCTGCACTTGAAATTGCGCGGCCGCACTCACCTCTTTAACCTTCCAACTTCTCTGAGTATAAATAGAACATAAGGCCTCATTTTAAACTTTTCCCACTTTGCAACATTATTGTTGCCCTGAGAGTTCACCTGAGGATTTAGCACTTTCAAACACACACCACCATTTTCACCCACTAGGATCTTTGCATATTTACACCATCTGGTATGCTTCATTTTATATTAATTTTATTTAATTTTAATTTTTGAATTTATTTTCATTTGTTTTACTTCTTTTTAGGCCATCTGTTATTATATTCCTTCAATGTATCCATGTTGGGTAGTTTTGTACTGGGTAATTGATAAAGCATGCTAGATTCGTTGGATTAACTTATTTCTATGACTATACCATATTTTCAAGTAGGTTTGAACAAGTTTTTGCATAACTTAGGTAAAAATGAGACCTGTCTGTTGTGTTCTTTAAGTGCGGTCCGCATTTTTTTAGTTAAGGCAACCGATTAGATAGGTGTTTTTGCGGCCGCACTTTAATTGTGTGGATCACAGAATTTCTCAAAAGGTTGCACAAATGGTCTGCATTGTCAATCAGAGGCTTGCTCTTCGAGCTTCTAAAGTGCGGATCGCACTTAAAATTGTGCGGTCCGCAGATGAATTCTGCAGCCACAAAATGACCTATGCACTGTCATTCAGAGAAGAAATAGTTGATCCCCTTGCACATCTGTGCAGAAGTTCGGCCGCACTTGGAATTGTGCGGAACAAACTTCCACTCTGCAGGCCTCACTTTAAATTATGCGGACCGCACTTCCCACATTTCTTCTGCATGTTTAACCAACCGAAACCTCACTGCTTCTATGTTGTTCTCACTCACTTATATGAGTCTTAACTGTGTTGAATCATGAATTTCAACTGACAATTCTCTTTGTGTTTATACAGAAAATGGTACGATCATGAGATCGAGGTGAATCTACCAAAGGAAGGGGAGAAGCTTCAACGGGTCGAGGTAGAGGTACCTTGCCCCCAAATGTGCAGAAAGCTATATCAAAGAAGACTACAACAGCTCGAGAGAAAGGTAGAGACCTCTCCGAATCTAGTTCATATGCCCCGTCTAGGGAAGCCTCCAAGGGGAACTCTATATCAATTACAGAGGAGCACACCAAGGAGAAATCTAGGCCACAAAGGCAGTCTGAGCCTCTAGATGTGCCTTCTATATCTCACAGTACTTCCCAGGATTCGGAGAGTGACAGTCAGAAGTCCAATGCAGCTGCTACAGGCTCTGATTCTGATGATGCCCTGGATGATGGGAGAG
>AWOL01S0315795.1:6776-44976 GCA_000715115.1 Nicotiana otophora | reverse complement strand
GCTCTGACCCGTACTCGAAAGACGCTCTGGCATAAAAGACTTCTTCCCGAAGCTAGCTGTTCAAGTCTTCCCAGTTAGAGGCTGATACCCTATGCCGGCTCTACCTTTCTGGCCATTCAGCTCAATCGGCTCTGTTATCCCGTCTGATGGGGCTCCCAGCCCTATTACTGGTTTGTATCCATACTACATTATTTCTCTCATGGCTATCTTTGACTATATGGTGATTGCATTCCTAGATTTTGCTCGGTCTCTCCTATTTCCGTGGACTGCATAATCTCAACTGCATGGAAAGCGATCCCGTCTAATCGCTCTATGAACGGGACTTCATATTCGAGATAAACTGATTGGCTCCATTCACCGTGGATTACAATATCTTGGAAACCCCACTCGAACTTTATGCACCGGTGTAGGGTAGATGAGACTTCCCCTACCATGTGTATCCAAGGTCTACCTAGCAACAGGTTGTATGAAGATGAAATCCATCACTTGGAATAGTATGGGAAACTCAATTGGTCCAATTTGCATAGCCAAATAAATTTCTCCAATGACGTGCTTCTGTGACCCGTCGAAGGCCCTTACCCTCACATGAATTTCTTTTACTTTTCTAAGATGAATACCCAACTCTCGTAGGGTAGAGAGCGGGCAGATATTGACTCCTGATCCCCCGTCAATGAGTACTCAGGACACCACCTTAGCTCAACATTTGTCAGTGATGTGTAAAGTTTTATTGTGGCCCACGCCCACTATAGGAAGTTCATCTCTTCGGAAAGTGATCAATTTGCTTCGACCATCTTCCTGATGGTTGCTGCAGTGCCTTACTGGTGGTGCTGCTCGGTACGTTCACCCACTTAACACTTTCATTAGAGCGTCTTTGTGACTATTAGAACTCATCAGTAGATCCCTGATTAATATTTATGTCGGGGTTTTCTTCAATTGTTCCTACACGAAGTATTCTTTGGTTGACATCCTCTTCCAGAATTCTGCAGCCTCCAGATACGTTATATTCCTTCTCTGAATCTGTTTCCTTCATATGTTCCCTCGGTTTACATCCTCAGGAGCGTAACACCTCCTTGACCTGGTCATTCCACAAGCAGCTGCAGAATCCGTCATCTTGGCTTTTCTTTTCTGTTGCTATGTCTATGGGACTGTCTTGTATTCTCGATTCTCTTCTTCCCTGATAGCAGCAATGGACTGTTGCTGGTAAGTCTGGACCATGACTGTAGGTTTTAACTGTATTGTGTTCATTGAAGTCATTCTAGGTAGGACCCTTGCGGCCTCAGCGTTCCCTATTATGACGATGGTTCCTTTCAGGTCATATTCTTCATTTAGAGTGATCATATTAGCTCCTTGATTCAGTGATTTGTCAGCAGGTTGCGCTTCACATTTGGCAGAGCTGGGATGCACTGAATGACTCCACTTTTGATCAGTGACTCAATTTTATTCTTCAGTTTGAAGTAAGCCTCGGTATCATGCCCCGGTACGTTTGAGTGGTAGACGACGTTTGGTTGCATCAAAGTATTTTGAGGGATACTTAAAACCCTTCCTTCTATCGGATGTATCAAACCTACTCTCCTCAGTCTTTCAAATAGCTGAACCAAAGGTTCAGCAATCAAGGTGTAGTTTCTAGGACCTCTCTCTTCAAATTTGGGCAAGGTCAGGCTGCATAGGTGGGTCAACACAAACCAACTTTTCTTTGGGGAATAATAATAAAGTAAGAAAAGAAAAGAAAGAAAAATAAAAAGAACAGAAGTCAGTTTCAGCATTTGCACAAGTAATAGGCACACATAGCAAGTAGTTTATGTAATCAGGCAAGCTCGTTTTCCTAAGGTTCGAGGGACATCTCTTTGCCGGAGGTAGGCCTAAGTCGCGAGTATTTGACACATTCAGATCCAAAACCAATTTTGGTTTTCATTGATAGTATTTGGATTGTAATAGGCGGGAGCAGAGGTTACATCATTGTTTCTAACATTCATAGAATTACATGGGCTCCGACAAACTTTCCCTTAGGGAAATGAGAAAATTCGGGATAAAGATACAAAGTGGGGAAAATGGGTGAAATCAACAAACTTCTATTAACCATCCGTGGAATCATTCCCCATCTCTTCTTCTTCTTCTTCCAGTTCTTCCTCCTGGGCTTATTTAAATTCTTCTTCATCATCATTGAACTCGGGTTCTTCCTATAGATCTTCCTCCGGCTCTATCTCACACTCAATCTAGATACACTTAACTGCTCGGTCATCATCCTCAGTTGGTGGCAACATGTGATCAATTGACCACCAGAACCACTTGGCGGTGAATGAAGGTAGTCATGATGTAGTGTGGCAAGATCTCATGATAGATTTGCAAAGCCTCCACTGCATCCTCTAGCCAGGCTATTCCTTCCCTTCTTGGTCGGGCTAGCTCGTCTTCTTTATTGATCAAGACATAACATTCTAGAGTGCACCACGAATTCTGACCCATTTACATTGTGACTAGATCATACAGTGCCATACCCTGAATCAACCAGAACTACCTGAGAATGAGTATGGCTGGATACCCTCAAGTCCTATCAGCCCGATAATATACTTCTGGGGAGTCCTTAGGATGTCCCTCCCACCCAGTCATGACAGCTTCCAATTGACCCATCCTCTGCATAAGTTGGTCAGTGCCTCTCTCCCCTCTAACTATCTGTGCGGTGAGACCCAATGCCTCATTCTCTCTTTGTGACTTTGAATCATATTGCAAATGTGACAAAGTAGTCAAATGTGGCCTCTCGCCAAAAGAAGTGCTACATGGCCCAGATTTTAAGCAGTAGGTTGCAACCCTTGAAGAAATCATACCCCCGAGAACATGCGGACAATGCTCTGAAAATCTCCGCTAACATTATGGGTACTAAAGTGGCTTGGAGGTTGCCCCGGAATGTTGCTAAAACCTCGGGCAGCAAGTTGATATTGATTTGTCCTCTTCTTTGCGGGAAAACCAGCAGTCCTAGCAGCGCCAAAGAGAAGGTTATGGGTCAGAGACTTTCCCACGTGGCCTGATCACACTGAAATTCCCCCAAGGTCCTTTCATAGCTATTACGATGTCCGAACCTGTCAAATAATTGGTCCAGGCTTACCCATCCATCTTCGATGTTTCTCAAACCTCGACTGTTTGCCAGACCCAAAGCATCAAGAAACCTGTAGCCAAGCATGGTGACTAGTAGTATCGGTTTTCTCCATGTAAATGGAAGCTCCGTGAAACTAGTAACTTCTTCCAATGGTTGCACCGAATCACAATCAGCAAACTTCAAAACTACTTCGCCCGTGTCCCAAAACTCTATTAGCAAGTAAGTAAGCACCTTGTCAGCTCGAATGTTTAGCAAGGCAGTTAGTGCTCCTATGTATGTCTTGATTTCATCTCCATGCTATCAGCGAATATTCTTCCACCATTGCTTTAGCTTGTGTGGTGCTCCCATCACCATATTGATCTCGGGTATGTTTTGGTTGATTTCCATTTCTGAAGGGGGTAGAGAAAAGGAGTTTGATAAGTATTTGCTTTAGATCTTAAGTGTCTTGTCATGATTGGTTCGTCTTTCCACAAAAGGCATGTCGTTGGGTGACGTTGATATTAGGGTGGCTTTCCTAATTGTGTGTTGATGCTAAGGACCGACTCACCTAAGGTCTATGAAATATGACCTATGTCTGCTAGAGTAGAGTGTTTCATAATTTTGAGTTGGACTGAATACTGCGAGAAGTTATTGTATGACAAAGCCATTCTCTGAAACTAAAGAATTTTGAAAGAAGGTTAGGAGGGGTGTAAAAGACAACCCTCGCGTGACATTGTGTGTGATAATGTACGGGCAAGACTCAATAGGAAATAATGTGATGATAGTTTATAAAGCGACAACAGATAGTGATGTTAGCAATAACATTTTTAAAATAAGCAGATAAGTACATAACGAGCAAGTAAGGCAGGTAAGCATACAATTGCAAATTAAACACAGTTAAAGTAAATGTACGAACATTCCTAAATTCCAAGTCTATTATAAGTCAGCTAAGGTAAGAACCTAAGTTTGAATTCCCCAGCAGAGTCGCCATGTTGTTGCACTTTTTTTGCACGAGTCAAAACACGATTCAACCAGTGGTTTTCTTGTTGATGATAAAAGAGAGTCGCCACCTAATATTTAAAGGTATACTAGGGTACCTATTTAATTACTAAGATCATTTCTCTATTAGTCTACTAACCAGTAAGATTTTGGATAAGGGTTCTTGTTCTTCTAAGGGAAAGGTGTTAGGCACCCCTTGAAATCTACTTGAGGTAGCTGCATAGGACTTAGACTAGGTTTAAAGGATTAGTTATCTATACTCTGTTTTGACTAGTGCTAAAAGTATGGCATATTGTATATCTAGTTTAGAACTTATTGCTTGAAAAGAGTATAAGTAGTCTTTAAAAAAAGGGATATAGGTTTACAAAACCCTTGAAGAGAATGTTTGTATATATATGATTGAAAAAGTTTTGAAGTATGTATATAATGTTTGTGTTTATAAAACTTGTGAGATGTGGATATGTTATAAAACACTATGTCTTTAAATGATGTGGCTATTTGTAACTCTAATAAAGTAAGGATGTTGTAAGAGTGGATCTAAGATATACCTTTAGTTTTCAAATCTCATATTTTGGCTTTGCAGAAATCGTTAGAAGCCTCTTTGGCGAGGCAGCAACAGTTGTTTGATTTTTGTTGAAAAGCTCGATTTTAGAAAAATCAATTTTCAGATTATGTTTCTGGTTTTTGAAAGAGAAGACTATCGTCCCTGTCTAAAGCTGTTTTGGTTTCAAAAGTCTCCGTAAAAATGGTTAGTAATGATAAAGGGATAAACAATACATGTGATTAACGAATTAAGATTATCTACTACTAAGTCTAATGCTTCTTTTAATCCTATATCTTTTAGGGCTTGCTTAAATTAATCACATGATTCAAAGATATAAAACAACATTCAATCAAATATGATAAGTGTTATATACATGAGGGGGATAAGGACATAAAACTTTAATAAAGCAGTAAAGGAAGAGAATTGACTGTGGTTTAGGCCTGAAAGGAAGCAGGTGCGGCAAATAGCAGGAACGGACAACAACCACTTCAGACTTCATTATGCGCAGGTACAGGACTTGGGCTTGAGATCTTTGAGAACTCGGCAGGCCCAATTGTAATACATGTTCAAGAAAGAAAATAAGGTCATTAGTGTGCTGCACATAACTACACATGAAATAAACTAAGTATGGGTTTAAGACAAATTATATCAATCAATAGTAGTCGAAAATATGAAAACTAGTGTGCAGTCACAGATGGTAAAGTGATTCACAATGAAAGCCTTTGTTGCCATTAAACACTAAACCTAAAAGGATTAATAAATGTCAATATATTAGAGGCTACAGGTAGAATTTCATTCATGGCCAAGGTACTCTTTGTATCCTTGGCACCTCAAAGTTCCCAATGGTCTCAAGGCCTAGGGCAGTGCTTGTGTCAGGGATAATAGCTCAACCAAAAACTAGACTCTACTCCCAAATACCCCTAACTACTCGCACTCATTTTCCCCTACAAGTTTAAATGCTAATGAGGCACTCAATGTAGATCCCCATACCACAGTGATACTACACCATATGAGTGTATACATTTCTCATAATGGCTAATACAAAATACCATGGGATTATAAGATAGCCAATTACACTATTGTAACCACAATCCAAACATAAGTTTATGACTCACTGTGAATAATGTGACATGATAGGTATGCTCAAAATAAATCAGCTTCAAGCACACACAAACACAAGAGCATTATCAGATTACTATTAGAAATCCAAACACCTGAATCCCATGTCTTAAGAGTAGAGGAGGTACATAGTTCAAACTCATAACAGGTTCATGTCTACATTTTCTTAATAGCCTTCAATCAAATTAGTCAAGGATTTGTTTTAACTAAGTCTTAGCTTCTAGCATGCATACAAGTTAACAGCCTCAATTGAAACTTCTAAAGAGCATAAATCAGAGATACATGTTAACAACTCCAATTAAAACTTCTAAAGAGCATTAGCAGAGGTATAGATTAAGCCAATGACATGATTACTTCTTTCTAAGAGCTTTTAACTTCATACTAATCTCAATGGAAAATAAAAGCATGTTATTACACTCAAACAGTAGCAACAGAAGATTCACCTTAAGTTCATAAGTTAAGCCCAGTTCATTTAAGACGAGTTTAATGAAGTTTTAAGGACATCGTAGGCATGTACACGATTAGGAAAGACAAGCTGAAGTATTGAAAAATAAGATGAGTACAGGGTATCCAAGAGAACACCCACAAGAGACATTTAGCACGGATCATACCACTATAAGGTGTTAACACAATCAAACTAACAGTGTCACTTCCTGAATTCCAGAAAAGGGCAGTGATTACATTAGGGATCTTGTTAGGCAAATCAAGTGTGGAGTTTCAGCTATAGTGAACCTTAATTTCAGTATTTTGGCACAACATATGAAGCATCAGAAAATATACATATCTTAAGCAAACCTCATAGTTTATGTTAAGTGTATGGTAACTTTCTGAATACACACAAGAGTGGTACATGAATCTAATTAGCTTGGGACATGTTTATATAGTATGATCAAATAGTCATGAGGTTTATCAGAGAATCAATGACCTTCTAAGAGTTAACAGAATCACAGAGGTATGTTAAAAAGGAAGTGATAGGTTCAAATGTCTTGATATGGAATTCTAAAACTAAGATGATAGTTTTGTTTTTACTACTAAATATGTTCACATTTATTTAAGTCTAACTTGTCAGATGAGTCACTACAAATACAAGTAATACCCAAGGCAAGTTTGTATAACAATCATGATAGTACTAATAGAATAACAGGGAGGTCTGAAACTAAATATCAAGATGGTTTGAGAGTTTTTAGGTTGTCTTCAAAAGCTTAACAGTAGGTGTAAGTCATCAGATATTCGTTAGGATTAATGTTCTAATTTTAATAACTTAAGGAAATTCATGATTTTAGAATCTATTTAACAGCCATATGTCATTAACATATGCACAAAACAGTCAATAATAGCATATTGTCAATGATATCATTTAGTAAGAGATAATAGAACAAATCATGCTTGCAAATTCAAACGATTAAAAAGAAGAGTAGAGTTGAGGTTTTACTGACCTCCTTTAGGGCATCAAACCAAACAAAAGGCTCAGTTTAGCCGTTTAGAAGTCAAAGACTCAGACTCCAATTAGTAACTCAAAATCAAAAAATAGAGGAAGCAAAAATTAAGTAAGGACTTAGCCTCAATTGAAAAAGATTTCTAAACACTACTGTTGTAGCTATTTATTATTTCAGATTGTTAGGTATTGTTGGTGATTGTTAGTCGAGAGCATTGAAAGCTTCATTATATAGTGGCCATAAATGCTTAGGGTTTCAATAGATTTAAATTCTGAGTTAAAGATGACGATAAGTTGATGATGTGAGCATAATCGGGTGAAATCAGAAAGAACAGAGGGAAACCAGTGAGGATTTTTTACTTGAGAAGAGATAAGGTCGACCGTTGAAGTTCTCAACCCAGTGGTCAAGCCCTAATATCCAAAGGTCACCGTGTTTGACCTTTGGACAAAGAATCATGTTGATGAAGCTGAAGATGCGGCCATGCATGGCATGGATTTGAAAGACCATAGCAGCAACAAAGACGATTTGAAGTTTCATCGTCTAGCTAGGGTTTTTCGATTTAGGGGATTTCAAATTTAGTAATTGAATAGGGAAAGATTCAGCGAGAATCGTGGGTAATGAAGACTGAAAGGATGATTTCTGGTCATAATTCATGACCTTGCACTAATTAGTGCAAGGTTTTGAGATTGATGGGTCTATGGTGTTGAGAGAAATGAGAGATAAAGGGGAAGGGGGCGGCCGAGTCTTTGGGGAAATGATTAGGGTTTTGGGGGATTTGGGGTTGGTTTTTAGGGTAAGATAGGGAGATGGGATCTGTGCCGTTGGATCCGATGATCAACGACCCTGAATATTCAGGCATTAAAAGGATTTTATGAAGCATATTTGTGGCCATGGGATTCTTTTGATCCAACGGCTATGATTAAATCTACTGGATGCTTCAAATTAAAGAGAAAATGGAGTAAATAATTGTTGGCTGTTGATCTACGAAACAGACGACCTAGATCTATTATGTTTGTTTTGTGTGTGCTGGAGATCGGTGGTGTGGTGTGATCTCATTTGTTTAAAGGGAGTGGCATGGATTGCCAAGGTGGATTGGAGGGGTTGTTTGGACTGAGTCATTTCGGATTGGGCTTGGTTATTTGGGCCAAAATTAATTTAAATGGTAGCAACTCTATGTTTAATTAAAGAATTGCAATTATAGCCTTTTATCCTTTTAACCCCTTTGAAATTAATTTAAATAAACTTAATCATTTTCAATAAAATATAGTAAAAATTATAATTATCAAATATACTACTAATTATTGTAATTAATTATTTGTAAAATACCTTGTCTTTTACATTACGACACTAACTTCGAATTATTGATATAATAGTCTAATTAACTAGAAATTAAGGAGTAATTCATTAAATTAATTATAAAGCCTATGTTATGTATATAAAAGTTATTTTAATAATCTTAAAATAATATGCATGATATATTTATAATTACATAATACTAATACTAATACTAAATTATTAATTTCAAAACTACTAATACTTAATTGATTTTGTAAAATAGGTATTATTGATTGAAAATATTTTCAAAATATTCATTGCAAATTATTAAGTATATATAAATTAATTTTAAAAGGGATCAACAGTCCACAATCACCCAAATAACATCAAATTTATTCAAAGTCCGTGGGAGCCCAACAAAGAAGTCCATGGTAATACGCTCCCATTTCCACTATGGAATCTCAAGCCTCTGAAGCAAAACGCCCGGCTTTTGATGCTCGTACTTCACCTGCTGACAGTTCAAGCACCAAGCTACAAACTCCACTATATATTTCTTCATTCTTCGCTACCAATAGTATTGCCTCAAGCCCCGATACATCTTCACGGCACCCGGATGAAAGAAATATCGTGAAATGTGGGCCTCCTCAAAAACTCACATAACCCATCCACATTGGGTACACAAATCCGACCCTGCATCCGTAACAACCCATCATCTCCAATAGAAACCTCCTTGGCATCTGTCACGACCCAAAATCCATTAAAAGTCGTGATGGCACCCAACACTACTGTCAGGTAAGCCAACCATAATTGATGAACGTAATTACCCATTTTAGTATTTTTGAAATCAAAATTTGATCAATTAAATAGTAAAGATAGAACTCATAGAGTAAGTGATAAATAATTTAGCAACTAAATTACTAAACAACCCATAACCACTCCCAAAACCCGGTATCACAAGTGCATGATCATTTACTAGGGAGTTAAAATAAAATACATCATCTGTCCGGAATACAAATTAGATAAGAAAAATACAATAACTCTGAAGGAGACTCTGTTGGCTGCGGATCGTAATCCAGAATGCAGCTCACCTAACTCCCCACATTTTTAACCACACCTCTGCGCCCACAAGGCCGCTAGACATATATGTACCTGCACAATAAAAATGTGCAGCAAGTGTAGCATGAGTACGTAAATAATGTGTACCCAGTAAGTATCAAGCCTAATCTCGAAGAGGTAGAGACTAGATGGTCAACTTTGACACTCAATATGGGTCAATAATATTAAATAACATAAAAATAGAAATATTTAATTCAACTTGATTCACAGAGTTAACGATAATTTTATTTAACCAACAAAAATAATTAAATTCCTTCATATGCAACAATTCCCTATCTATTAATTAAATTCACAAGCTGCAATTAAAATATCAAGGTATCATGTAATTGTTATTATTATTAGGCACGATTTCTGCTGAGGTCGTACGGCCCGATCCAGAGTGTCGTGTACACTGCCGAGGACATGGGACGCAATCCATTGATGCATCTATACTGTCGAGGAGTTCGACCCGCACAAGAAAGGAGGACATTTTCTTATGTACGTCCGGAAGGAGAGTTTATTTATTATAAGATCAATTCGAAAGAATGAACAATTGCTTTTAACAATCAATTAATTTAAACAGAAAATTAGGTATACGAGATTTCCATCTTTTATTATCTTTCCCTAACAATTCACAGTATATTGCAAATAATTTAATTAAATAATGAATACAATTTACATACGTAATTCATGATTTGAGTCCTAAACTACCCGTACTTTAGCATAAATATTAGCTACGTACGAGCTCTCGTCACCTCGTGCATACGTAGCCCCCACATTTATAAACAATTATTAATTTAAATCTCTTATGGGGTAAATTTCCTCTCACAAGATTAGACAAGAGACTTACCTTGTCTCAGTCCACTTTTTCGATCAAATGTCACGAAAAACCTCAATTCGGTGCTGAAGAATCCGAAACTATCCAAAAGTTATATGATATAATTAATACATGTTCAAAATTTCGAAATTCACCTATTAAATAAATTACCCAATCCAAAATGATAAAATTTCTAAACTTTACCACGGGCCCACGTGCCCGAATGTCGAAAACTTTTGGAGGGAATTGTTACCCATAATCTCAAGAACTCAAATATACCATTTCCATCCAATCCCATAGCAATTTTTGTGGTTAAAATCCAAAAATACCAATTTCTTGATTTTTCTTCAAAATTCCATATTTCTACAAATTTTCATGTCTAAATCCATATATAATCCAAGTATTTAACTTACAATAGGTGGGAATTACTTACCTTGACATAGATGATGAAGACAGAGCTCCGAAATCGCTCGAAGATCGGCTCCCATGGCGGAAATGAAGTGAAAATGGCCAAAATCTCGATTTTAAAAGAACATTGCCCAGGTCTTTCCCCCTCGCGATCAAGGAAATCCACTTGCGATCGCGAAGGCCAATCAACAGCGGCCTAAAAGTTTCTCTTTCGCGAATACGATGCCCAGAACGCGATTTCATTGCTCAACCCCTTCCTGTTTCGCAATCGCGAACACGGCTATGTGATCGCATAGAGCAGCCTTCACCAAACGGGCCAGCCCCATTAACACAGCGCGTTCGCGATAGCCCCAACGCGAACGCGAATAACATCCAGCTCGACCCTCCGCTAATGCGAACAATTATACGCGATCTCATAGAGTAAAAATCCCACCAGTCCACTTAACCTTTCGCGATCAAGGCCCTTTCTTCGCAATCGCGGAAGAGGAATCCAGATTCCCAGAAACCAGTAGTTCCTCAAAGTCCAATATCCGTCCAAACTCGATCCGAGACACACCCGAGGCCCTCGAAACCTCAACCAATTATACCAACATGTTCCAAAACACATTACGAACTTAGTCGAGCCTTCAAATCACATCAAATAACACCGACATAATGGATCGTAACTCAATTCAAGCTTTATGAACTTTAAAATTTCAAACTTCTACATTCGATGCTGAAACCTATCAAATCACGTCCAATTGACCTCAAATTTTGTACACAAGTCACATTTGACATTATGGACCTACTCTAACCTCCGGAATCAGAATTTGACCCCGATATCAAAAATTCCACTCCCCGGTCAAACTTCCAAACTTAAATTCCTATTTTAGCCATTTCAAGCCTAATTTAACTACGGATTTCCAAATACAATTTTGAACACGCTCCTAAGACCAGAATCACAATACAGAGATATTCCCAGGCTCGAAATTTCAAACGGACCTCAATTGATCCAAAACCTACTCCAAACCAAATTTAAAGAACATTAAACCTTCAAATAGTTAATTTTTACTATTAATCGCCAAAATGCTCCCGGGTTGTCAAAAACCCGATTCGATCATACGCCCAAGTCCAAAATCATCATACGAACCTATTCGAACTGCCAAATTCTAATTCCTTGGTCGTTTTCTAAAAATATTGACCGAAGTCAAACTTGCCCTTTGAAAGTCAAACTAAGGAACCAATTGTTTCGATTTCGACTCGATCACTTCCAAATTCCGAACCTACCGTCCCCGCAACTCATAAATAATAAAAGAACATACGTGGAGTCTTTATTTAGGGGAACATGGTTCTAACAGTCAAAACGACCGGTTGGGTCGTTACATTGTCTCCCACTTAAATATGCGTTCATCCTCGAACGTGCTAAGGATTGTTCCGGAGTTGTCCAAAATCAATGTTTAACACTTCAAGCACCTACCCGTGCTACCTCACCTAGTTGAGCATGTTAGCTCGAGCCAATCTGAAGATGCTCCCCTTTATTTAGGCAATTAAGCCTTAGAGCCCAATTCTAACATCCAGAATTTTTCCGCCATGCCTGTTTCCAACCTACAAACACCGTATCAATCACTACACGATGCCCTAATATAGGATTTCATACCTTTGTTGAATTTAGACCATGCACCGCACCATTAACATGACCATAATAACATTCTCCGATAACAATAGCCGAAATTCCACGAAAGATGTTCACAACACACCTCATAATACATATAAGTCCTGTTCCAACTCTTGAAATGCTTCCAAGATGGAAGAAATGTGTAGAAATTAATAACCAACTGCCGAGTCAACAAATTATTGAGTTTCTCCTTCTGACAAGAACCATTGCCTCGTTATGAACCAAATAACGATATTTGACTTTAATATGTTTCATATCTGCTCGCACTAATCCGAAGTCCAATAATCTCGTCTTCCCCAGCATGAGCTTCTCAGGGAATACGCCACCTCAGATACTGCCAAAAATCTCCTATGATGCCACAATGTGCTCAACAACTACAGACTCGAATGTGATACATAAAGAAAATGAACTCTGGAAAGAGCTACTCAACCCGCGTAACTAATTTAACAGCTGAAAAGATGTCATGAATCTTTCTCAAAAAATGCGAACAAAACATACAGGAATAGATATAGGGAAATGTGCCCAACATCACGCTATTTCGGCGTGCAACCCAATTCATATATAATACCCGTGGCGGCATGCCACCCGATACAACCATGTTACCCGTAGTACACATCCACATTTGGACCCATCAACGGACCTCAAACCGATTCTGATCATACCATGCTTGGGTAAATAATCTCTCAAGGATCCACAATGACCCCTTTTCCATGACACGCAAGAACAACCGTCGAATTCGAAACAAACTTTCACAATTCTCAACCGACTGAATAGAGCGCCCTTCAGGCATAAATTCTCACATTGGCGATAGTACCAAAATCTCCATATTTGGTTGTTAAATATTTAATCAATCAAGTGACTACTTGTCACACTTATACAATCTTCCCGTGTAATACGCTCCCACGACTTTCCGCAACAGATAACAAGTCTGCACATCCATACCACCGGCCATACTAATGCTGTAAGTAGATTCAAGGATCCGCAAATCAATACAGAAAGCCTCTTACACATAACACCGATCTCAGGTGATGCTGAAGATAACACCAGCTTGCTTTCAGCCTCTAAATCCTTTCCTGCTCGTCCGAGCTCTAAACATTCTTGTCAACATCAACTGCAACCTTGATCCTCAACTTTCAATTTTTATACTACTCACTGCACCCATCTTACCAATACGTCAGAGTATTCATCATAACTCCTGGACCACTAATAGAATACACACTTCATCATATAGGAACCTCTTACTAGACTCATTTCAAGAGAACCATTGCAACATGTGACTGAATTGTCTTAACCGTAGAAAATACAACCCCAAGTAGTGGTCGGATCCACCATGTCCCTTCCGGGATCCATCTACATATAACAGGCCATAATAACCAAATACCTATGAATAAATCAAATTACGGAGGCCATCAAGCCTCGCACGTACCGCCACAACCACCTGTAAAACTTCATGCTAAAGAAACTGATCAATGCCACAATCATGCTGATTCAACCATTACTAACCGACCCCGCTTCTTCCAATTTATTCTCTACTTGCCTTAGAAATAGTAACAATAGCTCCATTCCAACGTAACGAACCAAATCCACACTCGTCCTGAGTGACCCCATTTCACGAGACCACATTGTCTCAAAACCCACGAACCATCTCATACCCTCCTAGAGTGCACAGTAGTATCACGAACGGGTACACCCGTTCTGCAAGACCTTCCGCATACCCAGTGATAATATAGAACATTCCAAGTCTCTTTCATACTCCACTACAACAGCTCGATACTTAACTATACTATGAAGTCGAAATCCTTAGACACCGCACTTTAACTTTGAATCCCTAGGACCGTTGTTGAGAGCCACCCACTCTGACTTGGTCCCGAATATAATCAACTCCAAGTCTCTGTTAGCGTATGAATGCCCTCTCAAAGAAGCACCCGGCTGAATCACCTCCCTTGTACATCACATCTACACGAAGCATAAATCTCGAGTCTTCCCAAAGCCTGAACATATATTGTTAAGGCCAATTATAGCACACATTCCTCAAATCCTTTGTTCATTTCACCACTGATGTTCTCTTTCCTTAGCCATAATAACCCATCAACATGCCCATAATCAAAAACCTCACAAGTAGATAACCATGCAATCCAATCGTAGGCGGTGTGGCTCTCCCACTTAGCTTGAAGCTACCATTACATAACCCTAGAACGTACCATGATTCCTTCTTCCTCACTGACATGACCTCGTGCAATCGACCCGCCAAATTCCTCGAAGTCTTCCTGTTAACCATTTCATGAATGCTTCGAATCACTATCCACATTCACATGTTTGACTTCTTACTTGATAGCCAGTAAAATTCTTCGTAGAAGCTTCATCAACACCATACAACCGCTAACCTGCTCAGAGGAGATATTCCACCTGTGGAAATTTCCATGCCGACATTTTCCAACAACGCTGCACCGAGTACAATTACCACGAAATAAATAAACCATCTTGAGCCTGTGCTCATTCACCAGCTGTACAAGTCCATTCACTTCTCATGGACATCAACTAAAGGTTCGACAATACATTCCAATCCAAATTCATGTTGTATCCTGCTTCCTATTAAACAACTCCCTCCTATCACCTCAATCTTCCTCAATATAGAAGCCAATATTCCAAATTAAGCCCGTAAACCTAGTCAATGTCCACCATGAATCCCAAATTACTCCAAACTTTCCCCAAGGCGTATAGCTATCCTACCACAGAACCTATATGCTACTCTGCCGCTCTCCCACTTTGGTCAAACCCTCTCCTTTAAGCAACTACTCGACTTCTGTTTCTCACCCTTGGCCTTCTAGAATTTTAACCACCGCAAGACACCTCCCACATGTCCTTTCTCATCCTTCGTTGCCCAGTTGTTGCCTTAAATCAAAATCAGTCTTTGTAGCACCTGAACCAGTATATCGCTACCAACTTTAAACCTTTACAAAGATCATCCTTCTCGAGCCATCAATACTAGGAACACCATTTCGATCCTAAACTATTGCACACCGCGATCTATAACAACTGCTTCCCCGTCATCATTTCACAATACCCTGCCCCAAAGGCGAATTGAAGAAGGCCATAACACCGGTGAACCTTAACGCATTTAACAAGGCGATGACACTACATCACAATTGAAAACTCTACCACGCTCGAAAATATCAAGCCTCGTTACTCCATCAACCCCAAACCTAAACATTCATAGTACGGTTACCTTTCCTTTGCTGGAATTAAACGTCAAACCTCTACATCATGTACTGAGAATAACCTTCTTTCAAGTCGCTCATTACGTCGGCACATAAATGAGCACCCCGCCATTACATCAATTCCGCGAGATAATAACTCATGAACACCATAGCAACCTGTGCATAGCCTCAAAACCATCCGAAATATAGCTACTGAGCTGAAATGACAGAACATTATTCTGTAAGGAGATGACAATAGCCCAATCAATTACGCAAGGAGAAACATCCTACGCAACATCTGTAGTACAATTACAATTCCTCAATTCTCGATCTATAACAAGCGTTCCACTTCGCACAAGATTGAATAGGAAAGATGAGGAATCAAGAAGGGAAGTGCTCCTAACAGCCCTATAACCTCTCGAAGATAAGTACAGACATCTCCATACCGATCCGCAAGACTCTACTAGACTTGCTCATAACTCGTGAGATCTAAGTGAACCTAGTGCTCTGATACCATAATGTCACGACCCAAAATCCATTAAAGGTCGTGATGGCGCTCAACACCGCTGTCACGTAAGCCAACCATAATTGATTAACTTAATTACCCATTTTAGTATTTTTGAAATCAAAATTTCCTCAATTAAATAGTAAAGATAGAACTCATAGAGTAAGTGATAAATAATTTAGCAACTAAATTACTAAACAACCCATAACCACTCCCAAAACACGGTATCACAAGTACATGAGCATTTACTAGGGAGTTAAAATAAAATATAGCATCTGTCCGGAATACAAATTAGACAAGAAAAATACAATAACTCTGAAGGAGACTCTATTGGCTGTGGATCATAATCCAGAATGCAGCTCACCTACGTCCCCGCATTTTTAACCACATCTCTGCGCCCACAAGGCCGCTAGACATATATGTACCTGCATAATAGAAATGTGCAGCAAGTGTAGCATGAATATGTAAACAACGTGTACACAGTAAGTATCAAGCCTAATCTCGAAGAGGTAGAGACGAGATGGTCGACTTTGACACTCACTATGGGTTAATAATATTAAATAACATAAAAATAGAAATATTCAAATTAACCTGATTCACAGAGTTAACAATAATTTTATTTAACCAACATAAATAATTAAATTCCTTCATATGCAACAATTCCCAATCTATTAATTGAATTCACAAGCTGCAATTAAAATATCAAGGTATTGTGTAATTATTACTATTATTGGGCACGCTTTCTGCTGAGGTCGTACGACCCGATCCAGAGTGTCGTGTACACTGCCGAGGGACGTGCGACGCGATCCATAGCTACATCTATACTGCTGAGACGTTCGGCCCGCTCCACAAGAAAGGAGGACATTTTCTTATGTACCTCCGGAAGGAGAGTATATTTATTATAAGATCAATTCGAAAGAATGAACAATTGCTTTTAACAATCAATTAATTTAAACAGGAAATTAGGTATATGAGATTTCCATCTTTTATTATCTTTCCCTAACAATTCACAGTATATTGCAAATAATTTAATTAAATAATGAATACAATTTACATACGTAATTCATGATTTGAGTCCTAAACTACCCGGACTTTAGCATAAATATTAGCTACGTACGGGCTCTTGTCACCTCGTGCATACGTAGCCCCCACATTTATAAACAATTATTAATCTAAATCTCCTATGGGGTAAATTCTCCCTCACAAGATTAGACAAGAGACTTACCTTGTCTCAGTCCACTTTTCCAATCAAATATCGCGAAAAACCTCAATTCGGTGCTGAAGAATCCGAAACTATCCAAAGTTATATGAAATAACTAATACATTTTCAAAAATTTGAAATTCACATATTAAATAAATTACCCTATCCAAAATGGTAAAATTCCTAAAATTCACCCCGGGCCCACGTGCCCGAATTTCAGAAATTTTCGGAGGAAATCATTACCCATAATCTCAAGAACTCAAATATACCATTTTCATCAAATTCCATAGCAATTTTCGTGGTTAAAATCCAAAAATACCAATTTCTAGGTTTTTCTTCAAAATCCCATATTTCTACAAATTTTCATGTCTAAATCCACATATAATCCAAGTATTTAACTTGCAATAGGTGAGAATCACTTACCTTGACATAGTTGATGAAGATGGAGCTCCAAAATCGCTCCAAGATGGGATCCCATGGCGGAAATGAAGTCAAAATGGGCAAAATTTCGATTTTAAAAGAACATTGCCCATGTCTTTTCCCTTCGCGATCGCGGAAATCCACTCGCGATCGCGAAGGCCAATCAACAACTGCCTAAAAGTTTCTCTTTCGCGAACGCGATGCCCAGAATGTGATCGCATTGCTCAGTCCCTTCCTCTTTCGTGATCGCGAACACTGCCATGCGATCGCATAGAGCAACCTTTACCAAACGGGCCAGCCCCACTAACACAGCGCGTTCGCGATAGCCCCAACGCGAACGTGAATTACCTCTAACTCGACCCTCCATGAATGCGAACCATTTTACGCGATTGCATAGAGTAAAAATCCCACCAGTCCACTTAACCTTTCGTGATCGCGGCCCTTTCTTTGCTATCGCGGAAGAGGAAACCAGATTCCCAGAAACCAGCAATTACTCAAAGTCCAATATCCGTCCGAACTAGATCCGAGACACACCCGAGTCCCTCGAAACCTCAACCAATTATACCAACATGTCCCAAAACACATTACAAACTTAGTCGAGACTTCAAATCATATCAAATAACACCGACATAATGGATCGCAACTCAATTCAAGCTTTATGAACTTTAAAATTTTAAACTTCTACATTCGATGCCGATAATGTAGAAACCTATCAAATCACATCCGATTGATCTCAAATGTTGCACACAAGTCACATTTGACATTACGGACCTACTCTAACTTCCGAAATCAGAATCCGACCCCGATATCAAAAAGTTCACTAACCGGTCAATCTTCCAAACTTAAATTCCTATTTTAGCCATTTCAAGTCTAATTTAACTATAGACTTCCAAATAAAATTCCGAACACGCTCCCAAGACTAAAATCACAATACAGAGATATTCCCAGGCTCGGAATTTCAAACGGACCTCAATTGCTCCAAAACCTACTCCAAACCAAATTTTAAGAACATTAAACCTTCAAATAGTTGATTTTTACTATTAATCGGCAAAACGCTCTTAGGTTGTCAAAAACTCAATTCGAACATACGCCCAAGTCCAAAATCATCATACGAACCTATTGGAACCGTCAAATCCCGATTCTTGGGTCGTTTTTTAAAAATATTGACCAAAGTCAAACTTACCCTTTTAAAGCCAAACTAAGGAACCAATTGTTCCGGTTTCAACCCGATCACTTCCAAATTTTGAACCAACCGTCCCCGTAAGTCATAAATAATAAAAGCACATACGGGAAGTCTTTCTTTAGGGGAACTGGTTTCTAACAGTCAAAACGACCGGTTGGGTCGTTACAACATCACCGTGTTATACCGTGTCCTTAAGGACAAACAAATGGGGGTCGTCATACTGACTCTCTCTGATGCGCTCAAATAAGGAAGACTAAGAAACCACGCAAGCTAGAAGCTTACTAGGATGTGAAACATCTAACCTCACAAACTGATTGGATCTCACCAACAGGCATATATGCAAAGCTACCCATATTCATCGACTTTCTACTCAAGGTATCGGCCACCATATTGGCCTTCTCGGGATGATACAAAATGGTAATATCACAGCTTTTTAATAGCTCCAACCATCTCCGCTGCCTCAAATTTAGATCCTTTTGTTTGAACAAGTGTTTTAGACTTTGATGATCTATAAATACCTCACAAGACATGCCGTAGAGGTAATGCCGCCAAATATTCAATGCATGAACAATGGCTGCCAACTCTAAATCATGAACGGGGTAGTTCTTCCCATGGGGCTTCAACTGGCGTGAAGCATAAGAAATCACTCTACCCTCATGCATCAAGATACACCCAATACCAATCATGATAATACACTATATATGAAACTGATACTGAAGGCAAAGCAAGAACCAAAGTTGTGGTCAAGGCAGTCTTGAGCTTCTGAAAGCTCTTCTCACACTTAATAGACCACCTGAATGGGGAACAGTTCTGGGTTAATCTAGTCAAAGGTGCAGCAATGGACGAGAAACCCTCCACGAAGCGACGATAAAATCCGACCACGCCAAGAAATCTCCGAGTTTTAGTAGCTGAAGACGGTCTAGGCCAACTCTGAACTGCCACAATCTTCTTTGAATCTACCTTGATCCCTTTACTGGACACCACATTCCCCAAGAACACCGCAGAACCGATCCAAAACTCATAATTGGAGAATTTTGCATAAAGCTTTTTCTCCATCAACGTCTATAGTAAAATCCTTAGATGCTGCGCATGCTCCTTTTGGCTACGAGAGTACACAAGTATATCATCAATGAATACTATGACAAAAAAATCAAGATATGGCTGGAATACACTATTCATCAAATGCATGAATGCTGCTGGGGAATCGGTCAGCCCAAAAGACATCACAAGGAACTCGTAGTGACCATAGCGGGTCCTGAATGGTGTCTTCAGGATATCAGAATCCCGAATCTTTAACTGGTGATACCCAGACCTCAAATTAATCTTATAGAACACCCTCGGACCCTGTAGCTAGTCAAATAAGTCAATAACGCGTGGCAGTGGATACTTGTTCTAAATTATAACTTTGTTCAGCTTCCTATTATCAATGCACATCCGCATAGTACCACCCTTCTTCTTTACAAAGAGAATTGGTACACCCCAAGGCGACAAACTAGACCTAATGAAACCCTTATTAAGAAGCTCCTGAAGCTGCTCTTCAATTCCTTCAATTATGTTGGTGCCATACGATACGGAGGAATAAAAATGGGTTGAGTGACCGTACCAAGTCAATACTAAAATCAATGTCACAGGTCTGCAGGAAACACATCCGAAAAGTCTGTCACTACCGGAATGGACTCGATAATAGGAATATCAACACCAACATCCCTCACAAAGGCTAGATATGCCAGACAACCCTTTACAACCATCCGTTGGGCCTTCAAATATGAGATTACCCTATTGGGAACATAGTCCAGAGATCCTCTACACTCAATCCTAGGTAATCCCGGCATCGCCAACGTCACGGTATTAGCGTGACAATCCAGAATAGCATGACAAGGTTCCAACCAATCCATACCTAGAATTACGTCAAAATCAACCTTACTAAGAAGTAAATGATCAACTCTCATCTCTAATACCCCGATAGTCACCACACATGACCGATATACACAGTCCACAATAATAGAATCACCTACCAACGTAGACACCTAAACAAGTGTAACTAAGGACTCATGTGGCATATCTAAATAAAGAGAAAACTACAATGATACATATGAATAAGTGAAACCAGGGTCAAATAATATGGAAGCATCCCCGTGGCACACTGAAACAATACCTGTGATCACTGCATCTGAAGCAACAACCTCTGGCTTGGCGGGAAAAGCATAGCATCGAGCCTAACCACCACCTAATCGGCCTCACCCTCTAGGGTGATCTCGAGCTGGATGAGCGGGTGGTGATGTAACTGGCGCAGAAGTTATAGCCTGAACCTTCTGCTGAACTCGACCTCCCAAAAGACTGGGACAATACCTCCTCACATGTCCAAAATCTCCACAATCAAAGCAACTCAGATCTGTCAATAGAGACGGGAACTAAATCGGACCCCGAGAACCAGAATAACTACTAGAAGGACCTGCTACAGATGAACCCTGAACTGATGGAGCACAGGATGAAGTCTGAGCTGGGAGGGCACTAAGAGATGATTGACGTGGACGAGCACTATATGAACCATGGCTAGTTGATGCAACATAATGGACCGGATGAGCCATCTGAGCGAGCCGATAAAGACGACCCCTGATATAGTCGGACTGTCCTCCAGACGAGGTACTATTGACACCACCCAAACCACGAGGCCTGTTGGCCTCCCTCTCCTCATGCTGGTGACTATGAACCTGCTCTAGGTATCAAGCAATATCAACTACCTCATCAAACCTCGCACCTGACGCAATCTCCCGAGTCTTGGTAAAGCGCAGTCCATAGTTGAGGCCATTAATGAACCTCATAATCCTCTTTCTCTCAGTGGGAACTAACCATATTGCATGACGAGCCAACTCTGAAAATATTATCTCCTACTGGGTCACTGACATATCCTCCTGGCGTAGCTGCTCAAACTGCCTACGCAACTCCTCTCTGCGAATCTGTGGAAAATATTTCTCTAAGAAGAGAACTAAGAACTCATGCCATGTAAGTGGTGCAGCCGGCTAGTCTGCTCAACTCATAGGCCTCCCACCATCTGATTTCCCTCGTTAACTGAAAAGTAGTACATGAGACTCCACTAGTCTATAGAATACCCGCCGTGCGAAGGATCCACTGGCACCTATCTAAGAAATCCCGAGCATCCTCTAACTTAGCCCCACTGAACTCCGGAGGTATGATCCTCCCAAACTACTCTAGCCTCTTCTGTTGCTCGTCACTCATAGGTGGACCAACCTAGGCCCGAGCAGCTGCAACTGGCTGGGCTAGTAGTACCCCCGGTGTCTGAAGTCCCTGACCCATCTGCTCTGGAGTACAGGCATCGGCAGTCTGTGCACCTCCCTCGACCTCAGAAGTAGATGGTGCAGTAAGACCTGAAACTGCTTGAGCCAGACTCGTGCATACATTTAATATCTGGGCCAAAGCCTCCTGAAAGCCTCGAATCACAATGGGCATAACTGGTTCCTGAGGAGGTCCCACCGCTCGACCACATCAGGCACCTGCTCCTGAGCTGGAGCAACTGGTGGCTCCACAAGTTTTGCTTTAGCTGCAGTACAAGTTGCACCTTAGCCTTTACCGTGGCCCCGACCTCTCGTGGCCCTAACTGGTGGGACTGGTGGCCGTCTGCCTGATCCCATTATCTACCAACTTGTCGTGATGCTGCCTAACACATTAATGGAAAGGCGACATTCACATAATTGATAAGAATATGGTTTGATAAGCTCAATAGTGGAAAGTTTCATAAATAACTGATAATAACAACTGTAACTCAACTACAACAAATCCTAAAATCCTAGTGTCACCGAGTACATGAGCTACTAATGTCAACATAGTTTAAAACTTTAGTACAACTGTCTGAGAAAATAGAACAGTATTGAAATAAAATGAAAGGAAGGAGAAACAAGGTTTGCGGCCATCGTCGCAGCTACCTCGAGGTCTCTGAACAGGTAGTATCACCACTTTAGCAACCACCACGTCCAGATATACTTGGATCTGCACACGAAGTGTAGAGTGTAGTATGAGTACAACCGACTCAATGTAATCAATAAGTAATGGTTCTAACCTTAGGCTGAAAGCAGTGACGAGCTCAGAAAGATACAGTCTGAATCAAAATAATAACAACACAAATATAACAAGATAACACCAATAATAACTCAGAGAACTTCCATATTTAGCTTGTACATAGAACATAAATTTAGGCATTCGTTCAAGTTCAATAATTTAAGCTCAACACTGATAAAATATACCAAGTACAGCTAGCATGGGAAATATTGCATCTCTATGCCTACATGTCAAATATGTATGTCAAATGTAATGCATCACAGTGACAATCCCAGGTACTCACACTCTCAGAGTACTCAATCTATCGATCTCCAACTCCCACTCATCACACATAATCACTCAGCAATGTACGGATGCCTGCACTCACTGCTGACATGTCAGACTTCGGAAGGGCGGATCCTGCCCAAGCGCTAATATAAATCCTATAAGGCCTGCTGCGACATGCAGCCGGATCCATAATTATAAATTAGCTAATAAGGCATGATGCGGTGTACAACCCGATCCATAATAATAATAGATATACAACCAATATGGCCTGCTGCAGTGTGCAACCTGATCCACAATATCACTCACAATCTGGCTCTCAAGCCTCAACTCAGTCATCAATCTCTCTAGTCTCACGGGCTCACAAATCTCGTACCACGGAGACCAAACAATTATAACATGATGTAACAGTAAATGATAACAGATATTGAGATATGATATGCAAATGAATAAATATGTCTGAGTACGTAATTGCAACTTAAGAAAATAACTCAACAGCAGAAATGACCTCAGTGGGTCCCAACAGAATAAGCACATAGCCTAAATATTATTTCTAACATGGATCACAACTCAATTACTCGAACACGTAGGAATTACATGGATAAAAATAAGATTAGATAACTACACAATACCGCCGAATTAACCGAGTTATAATTACCATGGTGCACGCCCACACGCCCATCACCTAGCATGTGCTTCACCTTAACACCAACTATATGACACGTATTTCAGGGATTCATACCCCCAGTACCAAGTTTAGAAGTGTTACTTACCTCAAAGTGCGCAACTCAATGCTGTAACAAATCCTTGCCTCGTGAATCGGCCTACGAACGACTCGAATCATGTCACAAACAACTTAATATAATCAATAGAAGTTATAGGAATCGATTCTATACGATAAAGCTAAGTTCTGTAACCAANGCTCAGAAAGATACAGTCTGAATCAAAATAATAACAACACAAATATAACAAGATAACACCAATAATAACTCAGAGAACTTCCATATTTAGCTTGTACATAGAACATAAATTTAGGCATTCGTTCAAGTTCAATAATTTAAGCTCAACACTGATAAAATATACCAAGTACAGCTAGCATGGGAAATATTGCATCTCTATGCCTACATGTCAAATATGTATGTCAAATGTAATGCATCACAGTGACAATCCCAGGTACTCACACTCTCAGAGTACTCAATCTATCGATCTCCAACTCCCACTCATCACACATAATCACTCAGCAATGTACGGATGCCTGCACTCACTGCTGACATGTCAGACTTCGGAAGGGCGGATCCTGCCCAAGCGCTAATATAAATCCTATAAGGCCTGCTGCGACATGCAGCCGGATCCATAATTATAAATTAGCTAATAAGGCATGATGCGGTGTACAACCCGATCCATAATAATAATAGATATACAACCAATATGGCCTGCTGCAGTGTGCAACCTGATCCACAATATCACTCACAATCCGGCTCTCAAGCCTCAACTCAGTCATCAATCTCTCTAGTCTCACGGGCTCACAAATCTCGTACCACGGAGACCAAACAATTATAACATGATGTAACAGTAAATGATAACAGATATTGAGATATGATATGCAAATGAATAAATATGTCTGAGTACGTAATTGCAACTTAAGAAAATAACTCAACAGCAGAAATGACCTCAGTGGGTCCCAACAGAATAAGCACATAGCCTAAATATTATTTCTAACATGGATCACAACTCAATTACTCGAACACGTAGGAATTACATGGATAAAAATAAGATTAGATAACTACACAATACCGCCGAATTAACCGAGTTATAATTATCATGGTGCACGCCCACACGCCCATCACCTAGCATGTGCTTCACCTTAACACCAACTATATGACACGTATTTCAGGGATTCATACCCCCAGTACCAAGTTTAGAAGTGTTACTTACCTCAAAGTGCGCAACTCAATGCTGTAACAAATCCTTGCCTCGTGAATCGGCATACGAACGACTCGAATCATGTCACAAACAACTTAATATAATCAATAGAAGTTATAGGAATCGATTCTATACGATAAAGCTAAGTTCTGTAACCAAATTCAAAAAGTCAACCCATAAAGTCAACCCCACGCTTGGAACCCGACAAAATAAGAAAACTCCGAACACCCATTCAATAATGAGTCCAACCATACCAAAATCATCAAATTCCGACCACAAATTGAAACTCAAATCCCCAAATCTTACTCTCCAATCCCTAGTCCAAAATCCCCCAGATTGCACCTTAAAAACACATAGTCTGAATGTAGAAATCAATGGGTATTCAATATTATTGGACAAAAGTGATCAAAGGTTGCTTACTTCTTGATTTGTAGTGAAATCCCTCACAAAAATCGCCCCTAGCCGAGCTCCCAAGTCAAAATATGAAATAATACTCTAACCCACGATTTGGGGTTTTTAAATCTGCACAGGTACGCCTCTTTTGCGAATGCAAAAAGTGCCTCGCGTTCGTGAAGCACAAAACATCACAGCTGAAAATTCCTCTTATGCAAATGCAACAATGCAGTCGCGAACGTGATCACCTCCGACCCAATGCCTACATGAACGCGACCCCATTCTCGCGAACGCGAATGCTAAATGCCTGGTGCCCAAGCCGGCCTCATCCTTCTACGCGAAACACCTCTCGCGATCGCGATTAATAGAAACACAAAACCTTCGCAAATGCGAAGAACAAAATCATTCGTCAGCTAAAACATTCAACGCGAACGCAATCTCTTTATCGCGAACGCGATGAAAACTGCACCAGACACTAGATCAGCAGTTCTATAAGGCCAAAACTCAATCTGAATCAATTTGAATCTCACCCGAGGCCCCTGAGACCCCATCCAAACATACCAACACATCCTAAAACATCATATGAACTTAGTCAAAGCCTCAAATCACATCAAAAACACGAATCACACCCCAATTCAAGTCTTATGAACTGTTGAACTTTCAACTTCTAAAACCAATGCCGAAACACACCAAACCAACTCCGATTGAGCATGGTATTAATAAAGTCAGTTCTCAGTCAAGCTTCTCAACTTTCCAAACCTTCAACTTTCCAACTTTCGCCAATTCAATCCAAAACGACTTACGAACCTCCAAATCCATATTCAGACATAATCCTAAGTCCAATATTACCACACGAAGCTATCAAAACCATCAAACTTCATTCCGGAGTCGGTTACTCATAAGTAAACAACCGGTCAACTCTTTCAAATTAAGCTTCCAACCTTGGGACTAAGTGTCCCAGTGAATTCCGAAATATTCGCGAAATAAAACCAACCACCCCAGCAAATCACATAACCACGATTGAACATATAATAAGCAATAAATTGGTAAATGGGGCTACAAAACTCAAAACAACCGGACGGGTCGTTACACTAACAGACAAAAACATACCTAACTTCATTGGCAAATACATTGAAAGAAAATAAAGTTTTCTACCGAAGTATTAAGTTCCAATAGCTTCTCCCTAATTCCTCTTTTCTCTTTTTCCATTTTTGCTCGAGTTTGATCCCTATGCGTGATGCGTTTTGGTTTGGACTCCTAAACAGCTAAACAAACGACTCTTTCTTGGTTTGCTATCCTGCAAAAGGTTAGTCCCTTTTGACCTCTCTCTCTCTCTCTCTCAACTGTGAACTAGTCGTATGATTCTGTGTCCATAATGATTTCTTAACTAATTTTTTCATCGTTTATGTTAGCTATTAATGATATGAAATTGTGTTGTGATGATCACTCTTCGTATACTTCCACTGTTTTCTTAGGACTTTCCGACTTAAACATGTTACATTGGTGCTGTTATTAATTCATGTAATTAAACTTTAGCTTTCATGACTCAATTAGGAAAATGACTCTAAGTTAAGTAACATTGCGTGACTGACCTTCTTTAAGCTTTTATGTTTAAATTAAGATTAATCCTTGCACATAATAAACTTCATAGTTAAACAATGATGTTAGTTCGACTGAAATCATGTTCTTGTGTTTCTGTACCTCTGGGTTAGTCTGGCCCATACTTGTGACATTATGTTGGCCTGATAAATGGATCCTCTGTACTTCATGCCATGTATTTAGCCTATCTGCTTTAATCATTTTAACTAATAAGTTTGTGGTTGAATAGTTGCCTATTCTACATATTTAGTGATCCATATGTAGCTATTAATTTTAGACTTTGTTAAAACCTAATTGATCTTGATTCTATGTTGATGATGTTGTTTTCAATATTTTTCAAGTATTTATAATCAGGATTCTAAAATCATTATTTAAACACTGTTAGCACCTACCTCATTGTGCCATTTTAATATCTGTGGTGTCTTGCTGTAGACCGTTCCCTCAGGTCAACTGGTTTTGCTTTAGTTAATAGCCTGTCCACATTACTGTACAAAGTAATTCCTATGTGCTTCATGAAATGGTTGGAAACTAAAGAAACCAAGTAATGTACCATGTTAGTGTGTTAGGAAGCTTGTTTAGAATTGAATGTACCTGTTGGGACTAATCTTTATAGTGAACGTAATACGTGCCCTCTTATGACTATTTGAGTTCTATGAGATTCCTACTATTGATTTTATATCTGTCATGATAAAACCTTCTAGATTCATAAACCATTTTATGATCTTAATTTGAGAGATTATATGTCAACTCTTTACTTACCATAGTTTTGACTCAACTGTGGTAGTGTATTTGGTTTGAATTTGTAGCTATTTCCCTTTAAGAGATCTATTTTTATTTGCTTGTAGGGATCTTTCCTATATGACCCTAGCTGCTAGATTATCTTGTAACTTGGCCCTGTACTGATTCTTGTATGTTTGGCATGATATCTCATATACAAATCATGTATTAAGCCCTATTGACATGCTATACTAATAAACTTGTATGTATGTTCAAGTGTCAGACCATTATGATCTGCTTGTCTTGTTAAGATAAATGTCATCACCCATTACCTTACACCTGATCATATTATCTCTTAAAGGGATTCAGTCTGAAATTTGTTTAAGTCTGTACAGTCATAAATCTTGATGACCTATATGCTGCATGATCAATCTATTAGTGTGGAGTAAGGTTGATCCTTTCCTATTGAAAGACATTGATGCCTGACCAATTGGTATACTCTTTCAGAAAGCTCTGATTGAACACCATTAGTTTACTGTTATGAGTAGTGAACGCCTACTCTTAGCTATGCTAAGACTTTAGAAAATACTTGAGAACAATCCCCATGACTTGAGTTTACTTATAAGGATTCTAAAAATGTAAAACCTACAGTGGTATCAATAGAACTTGTATTTGAGCCATTCTCTATAAGGTATCAACTGTTAACACTTTCAAACTGACACCCCTTAAGAATGGACATGTTTACTGTTTGAACTTGGTTTCCTTGATAGACTATGTATCATGACTACTTATGTCTTGATCCTCTGAACCAATACTATGCCCTTAGTTGCTATGATGAACTGCAGTGTCTTGTTTATTTACTGTCACTAATCCTTATGTGTGTATATAAGTTTTCTAAATGTTACCCATGTCTCCTGCACCTATTGTCTATATGTTAGCAGTACTAATCTATTCTGTTGATCCTTTTATTTGTGTTTAAACCTTCGAGGAAGACTAGAACTAGGTGGTTACTGGTATTTGGATATAGAACTTGTTGTGTTTGTGATCCCTCTCCTTGACACAAGCACTGCTCGGGGTCCGTGAGATCCTCATAAACTCTGAAGTGCCAAGGATTCAGAGGTGGGTCACATCCATAAATAAGTATCTATACCAAGCTCTTAATTACTAACTCATATTAATCCTCACGGGATTAGCATAAATAGAATCTACCTCATTATGGTTCACTATTTTTATTTATCTTTTATAATTTTATCTTGCTTAGTTTTGTACAATTGATACATATTAATTATTTTCTTTTCATTTGTATTCATGAATTAAACTTTGGCCTGATGAACCCATTCAGAGTTCGAGTTTACTGTTAGATCCGGGTCGCCGCATCCCTGTTGTGTCTCTACTCATGCATATAGTATTGGGCCTGTCTGACTGACCCCAAATTATCAAGAGTCAAATTCCTTCCTCTTACTTATCTAGAGTTTATTTCGCTGTTGTCTGATATGTCATATATGTATACACTTCTTGAATGATTAAGATAATAGAACATTGTTTGATACTTTGATTGTGTAGGAAACATAGGCAAACCAAAAGCCCATAGGTAAAAAAAAATCAAAATCTGCTCGCTTTAACACCTTCACTATTTGATCGCCTGTTTTCTTAATAAATGAAATATTTTACCTTGTTATCACCGAATATTTTTGTAAGTTTGAACTTCGAACAGATTAAATAAGTAAAGCGAATCCTCTTTGAAAAGATTAGATTCTAGAAAATAATTATAAGGTTGATTTTCATAAAACAAAACCAAACATAGTTGGTGATTGCAAACTAAACAAAAATCAATGAGTTTCAAAATACAACCCCGATTGAAATCGATTTTCAAGAAAAGGTATACACATCCCAATCTATGATATATTTTCTAGTACTCATTTATTACCCTAAGTTATACACGAGTAACCGTATTTTTCGAAAAGATAAAACATTCAAATCTTCTTTCAAATAATAGAAGTCCTTCACAAGGTTTTCCCAATGTTGTAGGCATAAATATTTCAAAAGGATTTTTCATATGTTATAAACCTTAGAAACCTGTAACTCTTTTTCAAAATACATGCACAACCTTCCTTTTAAACCAGTAGAATTCTAAATTAGACTGAGGATATTTTACAGACTTTAAGCACCGAACCAAGCATAGTATTAGACGCCTAACACCTTCTGCTTAGAATAACTAGAACCCTTACCTAAATCTCACCGGTTAGCGAATCATTAGGATACTAATCTTACAAACACATAGGTACCATAATATAACTTAAATATTAGGTGACGACTCTCTTTTATCAACATCAGAAAGACCACTAGTTGAATCTTGTTTTGACTTGTGCAAAATTGGGTACAACAACATGGCGACTCTGCCATGGATTTACACTTAGATTCTCACCTTAGCAGACCTAGGCTAGACTTGAAATTTGGGGATGCTTGCTTATATTCTATTTTAATTTTGCTCAATTTTGCAAATTTGTGTTAATTTGTCTTACTTGTTTATAATTCTATAACCTATCAAACATGTACGTATTTGCCTGCTTTTACTACTGTCACAATTATCTATTACTGCTTTATCCAATGTCATCACATTTCCTATCGAGTCTGGCCGTACACAATCATACACAAATGACACGCGAGGGTTATCTTTTAAACTCCTCCAAACATTCTTTCAAAATTCTCTAGTTTTAGAGAACGACTTTGTCAGGTCAACTAACATAATGTCTCGTAGTTATTTAGCCCAACTCTAAAATTAGGAAACACTCTACTCTAGCAAACATGGGTCATACTGCATAAACCTTAGGTGAGTCGGTCCTTGGTATTGACTCATGATTAGGAAAGACACCTTAATGTCAACGGGTCATGCACCCAACAACATGTATTTTGTGGAACGACCAACCAATCCAAATAAGATGCTAAAGAAGCAGAGCAAACACTTATTTGCCCTTTCACATTTTTAGATGGAAATCAACCCCAACGTCCCCGAGATTAACATGGTCTTGGGCACACCACACAAGTTGAAGCAGCGGTGGAGAAACATTTGCCGGGAGTATGAGGACGAGATCAGAACACACCTGGGATCACTGACCACCTTGATGGACATCCGAGCCGACAAATTCTTTACTAGGCTACTGATAGAGTTTTGGGACCTAGCTAAGGTGGTTAAGTTTGTCGATTGTGAATTGGCACCAACACTGGAGGAAATCACTAGCTTCATGGGGTTACCATTTGCTGGGCGGAATCCACTATCATGCTCGACCACAAGTTCCTTCATGTATTGGGTCTGACAAACAACGAGAATTTGAGAAACATTGAAGATGGATGGATGAGTTTAGAGTAGTTGTTCGACATATTTGGACACCGGGAAAGTTACGAATGGCATCTTGAAGAATTTCAATGCGATAAAGTAGCATGGGAGAGTATCCGCCCCCTAACCTTTTCTCTGGCATTGTTGGGATTATTAGTCTTCCCGCAAAGAAAAGGACGAATCAACATCAAACTGCTGCCCCTGGTCTTGGCAACCTTTTGAGGGAATCTGCAAGTCACCCTTGTTCCTATTATATTGGTAGAGACATTCTAGGCACTGTCAGCATGTTCCAGAGGATATGATTGCATCCTACTACTCCAGACATGGGCCACAAAATATTTCTTTTAGAGGGAGCCAACTATCGATTATTTTGTGGGCATCCATAACATGATCAGGAGCCACAATGAAAGGATGAGACACTGAGATACACCACACGGAAAAGAGGAATGGCGAGACATGTGACCCATATGAGTGGAGAATTTTTGAACTGGAAAATTTCATGATTTAGTGGATCGACAATCTTCAGGAGCCCGGGAAAGTTTTTCATCGAGTTAGTGGGACTTGAAGGAATTCAGTCGTATACACCTTTGAGGGTTCTAAGGTAATTTGTTCCGATTTAAGACGTCCTCCTCTGGTCAAGGACAAGTTTGTATGAAGATAATTACAATAGACAAATCCCAATCCCGAGGGTGAGGAGGCTTTAAGATGAATGAAACGACTTGATAATGATGCCAATGTGGTAGAATTCCTGGTGCACGCCTAAGTACTTTGTGTGGATCAATGAGGAGGATGAGTTGGCCAGACCTAGTAGAGAAGGTTCGATCGGATTGGAGGATGCAACAGCATCTCTGCAGATATATCACGAGATGTTTCCCCACTATATCGTTACCATCGTCATGCAACAACTCGTGGTTCTAGGGTCAGTTGACCACATATTGCCGCTGCCAAAGGACGACAACCAGGTGATAGAGTACATACAAACTTAGTCAGAAATAGAGTCGTAGGTGGATGCGGAGGAAGAAACAGAGTGCAACAATGACGAGGAGGAAGATGAAGTTGAAGAGGACCTTGAGGAGGATCCTGAAGAAGAAAGCTTGGGAGGTGACTCCGGTGATGATTATTAAGTGGCTGGTTGATTTCCCTTTATCTTGTACCCCCTTTTTTATTTCCATAAGGGTGAGCTTATGAGCCATGTAATCTTTTTGAACTTTGAAAATAATGTTGTAACCACCGCTCCCATATATTGTAATCAAAAGCCTATCAATGAAAACTAAAGTTTGCTTCGTATCGAAATGTGTTAAAATATGATTGTTCGTCAAACATTCGCGACATAGGCCTACCTCCGGCAAAGAGAGGTCCTTTGTATCTTAGGAAACATGCTTATCTAAATACGTAAATTAATTGCTCTATGTGCTAATATTTGTGCAATCTCTAAAACTAACTTCTACTTTTCCTTATTTTCTCGCTTTATTGCTTTATTTTATCCCTAAAAATAGAGTTGGTTTGTGTTGATACATAAACCCGCCTGAGCCACCGTATAATCTAAGATCCAAGGGGAAGATATTTGTAACCGATGACCCGAACAGAACTGTTCTAGTAATAGCCGACAACCCAGGGCAACGAGAGAAAAGAACGATGCCCGAAATGATGAGCACGTTGACAGAATGGCGTAGGAAATGGAGTCACTGAGAGAAGTAGTACAAAAGATCTGGGAGCTGGAACATTTGGGCATGACGATTCTTTCGAAACCATCCTGCTTCTCTTCCTTAGATTCAACCCTTGATCATTTCCCTTAAGCAACCCGACAAACAACCAGTACTCCAACCGTTGTCACTAAAAATCTCGCAACCCAAGTTGTACCACCGTAACCCCCACTAATCTACTAAATCCCCCTATTTATACACCTCGTGTCCCGAATTATGTCCAAATATCACAAAATTCACCAGCCACCACCAATTTAGTTCACACCCCTCCTGGTGACAATATCACTTTTGCCAACAACTATACCCAGCACATACCTGCGGCACGCACTGCCACACATGAGTGGTATGTTCCGCCTCTATATTCCACCTCTTAGACTACCTTTATCATACCCGTCACGGCCAGAGTGCTCTATGAGATTGGCCAATATGCTGAGATGGAGAAAGAAGCAATATATAAGGTAGAGGAGCCAGTGTTAGAACAACTGCGAGTGTTGAGAAAACATATGAAGAATCTCCAGGTTTCTTAAGGGAGCGAGATCCTAGATTATGAGGACTTGTGTATACATGATGTTGACATGCCCGCAGGATATAAGCCTCCAAAGTTTGACATTTGTTATGGAATAGGTGATTGTCATGCTTATTTGAGGGCCTACTGTGACAAGTTGGTCGGAATAGGAAGAAATAAAAAGCTGAGAATGAAGTTGTTTATAAGAAGTCTGACAAGAAAAGCGCTTACTTGGTATACCCGGCAAGACCCAAGGAATTGGAGAGAGTGGCAGGACCAGGCGGAGGATTTTATGAATCGCTTCAGATTTAATACCAAGATCACTACAAAAAGGTTCACTTTGGTGAATTTGCAGAAGAAACCCTCAGAGTCATTTCGAGAGTATTCCCGCCGCTGGCGGTCGGATGCTGCCAGGACCCAACATTCATTGGATGATAATGAGCTAAACAAGCATTTTATCCGGGCCCAAGAGGGGATTTATTGTGAAAATATGATAGGTCAAAAATTTCCCGAGATGGTTAAATTGGGAGATTTTTTGGAAGAATGTATCAAGTCAGGTAAAATACAGTCAATGGCCATGCTGAATACCTCCATCAAGGCTATACTATCTGGTTCCATAGGTAGTGGGAAGCAGAAGAAAGAGGAAGTAACAGCAATTGTCCACTACTATCGGTCAAGACCCCCTCGCTTAACCAACTTTTACCCTATAAACACCCATACCTCACATCAACCCACCTATGCCCCAGTATATAAGACCCAACCATACTACAATGCTCAACCTCACTACAACCTGCCCCGAGCCAATATACATCCAAACCCACCATGATCATATGCCCCAGTTCAAAACACCGCCCACCAAAATAGACCCGCCTATGCACCCAGGCCACGCCCAAAATTTTAAGAAAGAAATCCTAAAAACTTCACTCCAATCACTGAACCCTTAGCCTAATTATTTGAAAGGTTAAGAAGAGCCAGATTGATATACCTAGTGGAAGGGAAAATTCCTGACCAACCCTTTAAATATTTTGACGCAACAAAGAATTGTGCCTACCATTTTGGTGTTCTTGGGCATTATACTGAGGATTGCTATAGACTGGAGAATGAGATCGAGCTACTAATAAAGAATGGAGCTAGCCATCTAGCATACCCCAGCTCCACCAAATGTAAACCGTAACTCATTGTCAAACCATCGAAACTAAGGATCCAAGATGATTGCATTGGATGAGGATTATGATTTTAATGGGACCATCGTCTTTATTGGGAATCCGAAGCTGCAAGAGTGCCACCTCGAGTTCCTCCATTAATTACTGTACAGCTGAAACCTCCGGTGATGGTTTAGACATATCAACAACGGTCCACCCCCACCATTAGAGATAAGAAGAGCCTAGAGTACAAAATAATTTCATGAACTTACCAGTCAAATAGAAGTGGAAAAATGACGGACTCTGCAGCTGCTCATGAGATGACTAGATCAGAAAGGTGTTACGCTCCAAAAGAGGTAAACTGAGGGAACCTCAGTAGAGAACAGAACCAAATAAGAAACATAACAGACACTGAGGTGGCATAGTTTGGGAGGAGGATGCCGGTTAAAGAGTATTCTTTAGAGGAACAGTTAAGGAAGACCCTTGGTCACATCTCAATCATGGATTTGTGGATGAGCTCTGAAATAGTCCTAGGGATGCTTTGGTGTAGTGTGCCAAGCAATACTACCAGCGAGGGGTTAGCGGCAACTATTGGAAAGATAGTCGAAACAAACATGATTTCCTTTCGAAGAAATGAACTTCTTGTGGAGGGTATTGATCATAACAGAGCTCTGCACATCACAGTCAAGGGTGGGGATATAGTCGTATGTCGAGTTTTTGTCGACGGAGGATTCAGAGTAAATATTTGCCCATTCTATACTCTGCAAGAATTGGTATTCATTTGAAGGAAGTGAAAGAAAGTCATGTAAGAGTGAGGGCTTTCGATGGATCGCAGAAGGATATTATCAGAGAAATCTACTTAGCCTTATAAATTGGATCAGTTGAGTTCCCGATATTGTTTCAAGTGATGTACATTTCATCTTCGTACAACCTGTTGCTAGGAAGGCCTTGGATACATATGGTATAGGCAATTCCTTCCACTCTCCATCAGTGTATGAAATTCGAGTGGGATTGCCAAGAGATTGTGATACATGGGGAGTGGAGCCGGTAAACTTACATGGAGCATGTGGTCCCTTTTATAGAAGGGTTAGATGGGGTCACCTTTCATGCTATCGAGATCATGCAATTAATAGAAATGGAGAAGAGTGAGAAGAACCATAGTATGCAGTCACTATACAGGTGGAAGAATTCAATGTGATAGATGATGAAGTATGGGTACCAACCACGGACTGGGCTAGGAGCCCGATCAGATGGGATAATAGAGCCAACTGAACCAAAATGGCAGAAATGTACTGCTGGCTTGGGGTATCAACCTACAACTAGAAAAACATATGACGGTAACCCTGGGAAGAAGGCTTTTATACCAGAGCATATTCCAGGACCGGGTCAGAGCCCACCACTAAAGGATTACATCATTGACAGAATGGGAAGATTGTTCCTGACTATGATCGAGGATTGTTGCAGTGAAGCTGATATCAAGACACCGACCATTCGGGATGCCGAACCAAGAGAGACCTTGTGTACCGACCCAACCAGTCATTTTGAGAATTTGCACTTCGTTCGGTGGTTTGGGGGAATGAGTAGATTCGGATGTTGTATTATGACAAGTGTGTATCGTTGGTTTAAGTTTTTGGGTGATTCAGAATTAGTTTGGAAGAATGATTTTCATGATAAACGTTTTAAGTTGGAAGAGTTGACCAAGTTTGACTTTTATGTATTTGACCTCGGATCGGAGTTTTGATGGTTCCTTTGGGGTCGGATAGTGATTTTGGACTTGGGCGTATGCTCAGATTTGCATTTGGATGTTTCTATGAGGTTCAACACAATTTGGAAAAAGTTAGTAATTTGAAGGTTTGGAATGTTCATAAGTTTTTTCGGGAGTTGACTTTGATGATATAGGATTCGGATTGTTGTTCCTGGAATTGAAATAGGGTTTTTATGTCATTTGGAACTTGTGTGTAAAATATGAGGTCATTCTGAGTTGATTTGATATGGTTTGGCACGAGTTTTGGAAGTTGAAAGTTCAAAAGTTCATTAAGTTTGATTTGAGGTGTGATTTATGGTTTTGATGTTGTTATGTGTGATTTGAGGCATCGAGTAGGTTTGTGTTGTGTTTTGAAACTTGTTCGTATGTTCGGATAGGGTCCCGAGGGGCTCGGGTAAGTTTCGGGGTGGTTTCGGACCTTTTTGGAGTTGGTTGCATTGCTAGTTTTCTGCTGTTATCTGGTGCCTCTGGTGTTCTTCATGATCGCAAAGTGTGTTTTCGTCCTCTGGTGGTTTTTTCATCCTGGACGTGGCAAATGGTACGCGTTCATAGAGGTTTGGATTGGTTACAATTCGCATTCATGCATGGGGCATTGCGATTGCGTAACGTTGAGCGAGAGCTTAAGAATTCTTATCTCGTTCGCGTATGTCAGGTCATGTTTGGGGAGCTTTGGCATCTGTGGTCATTGCTTTTGTGTGACCAGTATCACGTTGGGCAGTAGCAGTTGTTCTTCGCGATTGCGAAGGAATTCCTGCGATCGCTCTAGGTATTGCTATTAAGTGATTATAAGTACTCTATTTTCGGACTTTGAGTCATTTTGTCACATTTTATGCTAAGGAGCTCGGATTTGGGTGATTGGAGGCGATTTTCAACACATGGATTGGGGTAAGTGTTTTCTACTCGGTTTTGATTATATTCCATGATTCCATCTTCGATTTTGGCATTTGATTGATTATTCCAAACGAGAAATTGGGGGGGTTTTGTTTAAATTTTCCTAAAGTGATTAGTTGAATTTTGAACATCGATTCGGAGTCGTGAATAAAATTAGTATGGTTGGACTCATATTCGAATGAGTTTTCGGAATTGATTAGTCTTGTCGGTATCTTAGATGCAGGCCCGAGTTTGACTTTTTGGTTGACTGAGTATTTAAATAAAGATTCGACCTTTATCGTTTGGGTTGGTTTCTTTTTGCATTAATTCATGTTTTGATTTGTTTTGCTTGTTTCGAGCCGTTTGGAGGTTGATACACGCGGGATGGCTTTTTTAGAGTATTGTTTGGCTTGCTATGTATTTGTTTTAGCTTGTTCGAGGTAAGTAACTTATCTAAACGTGGATTTGAGGATATTTAACCCTGGGAACCATATTCCATGAGATGTATTGGGGTGATTCACATGCTATATGATGGGCGTGTGGACGTGCATCGGCGTAATCATGATTCAAGTGTACTTTTACACTATTACCGGACTTGTTTTGCTGTTATATCTTGTTATATCCGTGTTCTTTTTACTTGTGTGATTATCTGAGCTGCGATTCACGTTAGAAGTCATGTTTAGGCTATGTGATTATGTTGTTGAGACCTATTGAGACTACTTCTATTATTTTGGGCTATTCGATTTAAGTATAATTATACACTCAGTCATGATTCTACATTTGCATATAGTATCTCAGTCTCTGTTCATTATTCGTTGTTACATCACACATTTCTATTATTTTTCGTTTGTGGTACCGTTTGGGCTGAGTGATATGAGATTGTGAGCCTGTGAGACTTGAGAGCCCGATGATATTAATATATGATCGGGTTGCGGGCTGCAACATGCCTTATTGGCTTCTTCTTCTTCTTCTTCTTCTTCTTCTTCTTCTT
>AWOL01S0315685.1:0-21183 GCA_000715115.1 Nicotiana otophora | reverse complement strand
TACACATCCTGGACTTTATTATTCTTACAAGTTGGATGTTATTTTCAATTCAGTTAAAATTAGTAAAAGCATCGATCTTTTTAATTATGTGCTCAAACTAAAGTACGTGCAAACAGTGCGAAGTTAAGATTATCACTAACTACATAATATAATTTTTTTGGCGAACTTTAAACGAAGGTGGTTCCCTTCTTAAAATGCAAACAAAATAAGAAAAAAAAGGAATTTAAGGAAAACTCTAATTTACTTGGGAAATTAGAAAGGATCTAAAACACAACACTGCTCGAACTAGTCAGGTGAATATAAGAGCAAACTCAGGGCGATTGGCAACGCTCATATTACAGCTATCAGGTGCACTGAGCGATATTACAAACTTTTCCTAAAATAAAAAAACTACAGCATATATCAGATTTAATAACATGCAATATTATCATGACTTTTAGATCTAGCTATAAAAATCTCTCAGGTAACCCATGATACATATCTTCATGTAAACTAAAATTCTTTGCAATTAACAAATAATTAAAGAGTTAATACCCTAAAATCCCCCTAATTATCACATTTTTGTCAGTTTTCTATTTAAATTATCGGTGCCCCCAAAATCTCCCTAAACTATGTTCTCCTTCATATTAAAGCACCCTCTCCAAATTATCAAAAAATTTTGCCACGTGTTAAATTAATTAGCTTAATCTAAAAATTCGACTTAATTAATTATTTAAATAATAATCAAATATTATTAGAGGAGTAAATATTCACTCGGTTAAAAAAAAAAACAGGGGTATGGTAAAATTATTTATGTCAATTTTTCTTCTCTCCTCTCTTCCAATGATGGACACTATACCTCTCATTAGAGATTTGCTCCATTAAGCTTAGTTGTAACCTTGAATTTTTCCAATAATCCTAGATTGCTCAGCCTTATTTTGTCTTTGTTCGAGATTGGGGATATCTAAAAACTAGGGTTTGCTGAAAAATTTAGGGTTTATTGGGGTTCTGCTGAATGAAGATTACCTATAAAATTTCGAATTGCTTTGAAGAAGATAGCTATAAACATGTACTATTTCTTTAACAGAAAACTTTTTTGTTGCAAAATTATGGTATAAATTTGCTAAGATTTAATTCGATTTTACCAAAAAAATTAGATGTTATTTATAACTTGTTGAATGGCTGTATCTTCTTTCAAACAAATTCGGGTAATAAATGAAAGGAGAATGAAACGAGAAAGATAAGAAATAAATTAAGTAATAACAAGAGAAGGAGAGTTTCAGTAGGAACCAGATGGAGAAATGAAGAAGAAAGGTGAAAAATGAGGAAGAATGGTAAATAAATGAGAAAGAAAGGTGAAATATAAAGAAATTAGGAGAAAATTAAAAAGTGTAGGCCAATTAGTCTTTCAACGAGAATCGAACCCCCATCTTTCACAACGAAACCACAATCTTTACCGTTGAACCAAGACCCCTTTTATTATTGGGTTCGGTAGTATATATTTATATAGATTTAGTAAATATTTCAATACAAATATAGGATTTCGGAAAAAGTCACTGGGTTCGTCCGAACCCGCACTCACTACTGTAGCTTCGCCCCTGCGCTCAATAGCAATTTATTATATACTTTTTCCAGAAATACAACGAGATTAATTTTAATATGAAGGAGAATATAGTTTATAGTGATTCGAAAAACACCAAATAGTTTAAATAGAAAATTAACAATAAAGTCCAGGATATTAACTCATAGTTAAAGGCTATAGTCAAATCCTGATCACACCATCGCTGCGTGGTTTTACTTAAGGGAAAAAANAAATAGAAAATTAACAATACCGTCATAGTTTAGGATATTAACTCATAGTTAAAGGCTATAGTCAAATCCTGATCACACCATCGCTGCGTGGTTTTACTTAAAGGAAAAAAGGTAAACTTTTAAGGAAAAGAAAAGGGTACGAACGTACACAAAAAAAGGATAGTCATAACAGCTAGGAGAATATGTGATCATAAGAGATTCTTGAAATCAACAGTCCAAGGAATAGTAAGTATGTGATGCTAATGAGTTATGCCAGCTGCATTATTATGCCTTTTTCCATAGATCTCCTACACCTCTATATTCTTTTTAATTAACAATTTTAATCAATACACGGGAAATTATACTATAAGATTAAAAGGGTTTTTCGTTTTTGTGGTGTGTGAATCTCAAATCTTTTTTAATTTTTATTTTTGCCCTAATTAAAATGAGCCATCAAATTGGAGGTAGGGTTGCTTTTTGTCGAATTATTTTAGGGTAGGTCATTTCTGTTGTAATGTCTACTCACACCACATGGGAGTGACGGAACGTGTCTTCATGGCCATTTATAATATTGAAATTAAAAAAATATCTTTTAAATCTTTTTATGCGAAATTATAAACAAGTTCATAAATACAAAAAAAACTAACGTAGGAGTAAAAGTTATAATCGGATTCCATACGAATACCAAATTAGAGAGAAGAGAACTTTTTGCTCTTAATGACCGTAGTCCGTAGGTAAACATCTAGCCGACAAAACAGAAAGGGATGGCTTAGTGGAAGATGATCTCATTTAGCTTATTTTAACCTGATACATATATTTTATTTATCTATGTATGTATCATTATATTCTCATTTTAATTTTAATTTTAAAAAAGGGCCAAAACTGTTTCTCACCTTTTGAATTTGGTATAAAAGTGCCCTTCATTTGCCTATTAAGCTAAAAATACAGCTATCATTTTCTTTCAGTCCAAAAACGCCCAAAAAACTAATTGGCCATTAAAACAAAATGAAAAAAGGCCAAAATCGCCCCTGATCTATTGAATTTGGTTTATAAATATCTTCCGTTAAGCATATATTAAGTTAAATGACTTACCCATCTCTAAATATTCAACCTACCCACAAATTTGGATTTGGATTTCATGGTTAGGTTGGATCTTTGGAAATTGGTAAGTCATATAATTTTAAATGTGATTAACAAATGGCTTTTTAAACCAAATCAGATAGATCAAAGGCAGTTTTGATCCGGGAAAACTCTTTTATTATTTCTTTATACTTTTAGGGGTCGTGGGTACGCGGATTAAATTATCCCGAAATTATAATCCATAGATTAATTTATTCCACCTAAGAGGTGAGATAAAATAATAACAGGTTTGATGAGATAAGATGAGATATTAACGATTAAGTGTAAGACTAATTTTATATTATATTTGGTTCATGATATAAATTTATTTCGGGATAAATTTATACTATAAACTAAGCATAGTGTAAATTTATTACTATACTTTATCCTGACTTATCCCGTGTACCAAATGACTCTTAGTTTTTCAAACTACGTAATCGTCCGTACAGTTAGGTAACGTGGTCAATAATTACTATACTAAACTAAGCATTGCCTGGTTAACCGACAACAACAACGGGAAACACCATGCTTATGTTGTCAATTCAATGTCGATTGAATTGTTTAGTTAAAAAAGATTTTATTCAGGTAGTTTCGGAGTATATTTTTACCCAAACACATGCAAAGTGAGTTAAGAATTTTTGCTAAATCTGGAATATATTTCTATTAACACCATAAAATTACTAAATGCGATAATCTTAGGCATTTAATAAATATATTGTGCTTGAAGAAAAAGGGACGTGTGCGTGGAAATGTAAAAATAAAGCGGCAAAGGGCCAAATATATTTTTCTACTTTTGAAAATGGTCTAAGAATACCCCTCGTGATACTATTGGGTTATCTATACCCCTACAGTCATACTTTGGGTTCAAATATACTTTTTATTTAAACGGAGTGCCACATGTCATTGTCCTGTAGGTCAATTCTAAATATCTTCTAATTAATTAAAAACACCGATTACTCATACCCGGATTATTTTTGTTTTTTGTAAAAATTTGAAAAAACTAAAAAACAATTTTTACTAAAAACTGAAAAAAACAAAAATATTTTTTTTCCAGTTTTTACAAAAAAGCTGCTTTAAAAAAACTGAAAAATATTTTCTAAAATAATATTTTTGTAAAAACTGGAAAAAAAAACTGAAAAGCAATTTTCTAAAGCAATTAAAAGCTTAAATATTTTTAACTAAAAACTGGAAAAAGAAAATATTTGTTTTTTTAGTTTTTACAAAAACATTGCTTTAGAAAATTGCTTTTTAGTTTGTTTTTCAGTTTTTACAAAAATATTGTTTTAGAAAATATTTTTCAGCTTTTTTTAAAGCAGTTTTTCTGTAAAATCTGGAAAAAAAATATTTTCGTATCAGCTTTTAGTAAAAATAATTTCAATTTTTTTTTCAGTTTTTACAAAAAAAGAAAATTGCTTTAAAAAATTATTTTTCGGGTATGGCTAATGGATCTTTTTAATTAATTATGAGATATTTAGAATTGACCAACAGGATAATGACACGTGACACTCAGTTTAAATGAGAGGTATATTTGAACCCAAAGTATGACTGCAGGGGTATAGATAACCTAATAGTATAACGAGTGGTATTATTAGATCATTTTTTAAAGTAGAGAAGTATATTTGCCTTTTGACGAAAATAAAATTTAATTGGACTTCCTTTTTGAGCCGCATGAATAGTATAGACATCTAAATTTTGAAAAAAGATTAAATTTACGGTTTTTATTATGAAAAAAAAATCATATTATACCATATGACACTAACATCTAGATTTAACTTTTTGATACGATTGGCAATCAGTGGCAGAGTACGTTTGATACTGTTAGAGTTTTAAACATTTGTCGAAGAATAAACTACTCGATGGTCTTCTTACATGATTTTGGATAATCCTCAGTTAATGTGAGCTAATATTTATAGGTTGAGTCAGAGTCGAAATTTATTTTCTTAAGATGGTATTGGAGCTCGACTCATTCCTATATTTATTTAATTAGAACAATATTGTACATGCATGTTGAGATCTAAATGAATTGTTGTGTCGATCTGTATCATCCTAAAGATACTTTAAAAGGTCCTTTTTAATTATCTAGGCAACAGCTGCAAGCAAAATGAACTATGAAATAGCAAGAACAAAGAAATTAAATTTTGTGTTGCAGCAGATTTCTTGGGCTTACTGTGGAAGTCGCACATAACAATTAAATTTCGACACTGCAAACGAAGAAAATATCGAAAATGATGCTAAAGCCTGAAGCAATTATTGAGTATATTTTTGAGATTTGTTGAATCAAATAANATATATATATATATATATAGCTATCTCCTATTCAAGATTAATTCTTGATCATTTCCCAATCCCTCTAACATGTCAACCATAGTATATCAAGGTACTTTGCAGTCATGTTTTGAGTCCCAAATCATTGAAACGACAACCTTAAAGCTCAAAGTGCCAACCCCATCTACTATAGAATTTGGTAGAGGACCTTTTTTGATAGAAAACAATACGGAAAATCTTAAAGAAAAATGTCAAAACAAGCCCTCCTCTACAACAACTACTAGCACTCTTGATTTGGGTGGTAGTTGGAGTTCTATTCAAACTCTGTCCAACATTTCTAAAGAAGAAGGCAGCAATATTTATGTGCACCCTTTATCCAAGCGATCTTCATATTCGTCAAGACTTAGTGCAAAAAGCCTTGAATTNAATATATAAACTAAGTCAAAAAAATTTCATCAAATCAACAAAAAGTCCAACAACACGGTTTGACTACTAGCATATGACGTAAACTACCTTTTATATTTTGCTTCATTTATATTGTTCCTTGGCTTTCTGCTGTAGTCTGTTTCATATATTTATTATTTCTTAGATTCAATCATGCAAACTGAAGGGGATATTTTGGTGAATGCACACATGCGTAGAGAAATGAATGATATACACTTTNAATGTCAAAACAAGCCCTCCTCTACAACAACTACTAGCACTCTTGATTTGGGTGGTAGTTGGAGTTCTATTCAAACTCTGTCCAACATTTCTAAAGAAGAAGGCAGCAATATTTATGTGCACCCTTTATCCAAGCGATCTTCATATTCGTCAAGACTTAGTGCAAAAAGCCTTGAATTATGCACTGAAAGTCTTGGAAGTGAAACTGGAAGTTGTGATATCATGGACAGCAGCATTTTCTCCTCTTCATTTTCTTCTTCTTCTTATTCAACAATTGAAAAGTCACCATCTTCAATTGAGTCATCGTCATCATCCACGTGGTCAAGAAACTGCAATAAAAGTCGTGCTAAGAAGAAGAATTCTTGCACCAAATTTCCACCTCCTTTGACAACAATAAGAGGTTCGAATTCTCTACAATTTAGACCCCACCGTGAAGATGGTAGGTTGATAATCAAAGCTGTTGAATCCCCACTTACACATAATTATCTTCAAGCTGAAAGAAGCAATGGCCGACTTAGGCTCTGTTTTTACAAAGATGGAAATTCTCATTTTGACTCTGTCACGACCCTTGAAGAAAATGAAGAATTGGAAGTAACTGAAAATGACATGTTTGAAAATGATAATGAAGAAGAAGAAGAAGAAGAAGAAATGGAGGAAGAAAAATTAAAAGAAGAGGAAGAGGAAGAAGAAGAAGAAGAAGAAGAAAGTGACGTGTACAATGTAAAATGGGATATAGATGGAAATAATTTTGAAGTTGAGGGTGAAATGGGAATGGAGAAATGTCAAAGCTGGCTAAGTAGGTGCAAGGAAGGTGGCCAAGGCAATAAGGTTTTTTGTGATTGGAGGAAGCCCTTATGGGTGGCTACTTCCTAAATAAAACTTTTATTTTGAATCACTTAATTATAGTTTTTGACATTTCCATATATTTCATATGGTTTTGTTTTCCTAGTCCTTTTACTACCTGTCTTTTCTCCCCTTTTTTTCCCTTCTAAATCTAACGTTTCCGCGAAAAAGGACCATTCATTAATGGTTCTACCTGTATAAAACTGTGTTGTGCACTTATTAATTCGAATTTTCTTTGATTTTGTTAGAGGGGGCGAATTTTAATTATTATTATTATTATTATTAGAATACTCAAATTGGTGAAAAGCTTGATCAACACCTCAGGCAAATTAGTTATAGCCCAAAAAAAAAAGATTCGGTGTGATTCTTCACTTACTCAATTAGAAGTCCAGTGAAACACTCAGGTATCGATCACTTATGCTCATGAAAACGGTTGGCGATAGTCTTTTTTTTCCTTAAAGAAAGTATAATTATTGTTTGAAGAGCCAGACAAATGTTTACTCAAAATTTGATATCAAATATTAATTTTTTAAGTATAACAGCTATAAAATATTAATTTTAAGTATAACAGCTATAAAATATTAATTTTAAGTATAACAATTATAAAGATTATGAAGTACAATATTTTACTTAAATTTATAAATAGTTTAACTTTTGCACATTATACTCCACAATGTGTTTATTCAAGAGAGGAAATAATAAAGATGCCTTTTGGTTGGTCGTTATTATGGTTATATGAACATGGCCTCTCAAAAGTTTCACAAACTCCTATAAAGTTATCTTGTCATCCTTATGTAGTAAAGTAAAAAAAAACAAAAAAAATACTAGAGATAACCAATGGTAGGCTATACAATTGCGAAGGGCACAAGAATGAGACAAGAATGATCACGTTAGATTGCTTAATTTAGAAGAGCCTTAAAGATTCTGGTCATTAATTAGGTGCACATGGTCCGCTTCACTTATTTTGATACATCATTAGACTTTATGTGATTATAATCATAGTTATGAAATTTTTCTTCAGATGCTGTAATCATTCCTTATCAAGAAAATAGTCCGGAACCCAAATAGTGTGTAGTTAGACTCAAACTACTAAATTATGTCGAAAAAATAGGTATAATATATTAATTAAATGTGCTATGTCATTTTTTTTTAACGGACGTTAATGCCGTCCATCTCCCTTTTTCTTTCTTTTTAAAATACACATAGCGCATGAAAAACATATAAATAGAATTTAATGTACTAAAAGAGAAGGAGAGTGTTGGGTGGTGCAAATGTGCAATGGTTAAAGGCTAGTTTTAAAGTTGGTTTTGGTCTTGAAATCCCAGGTTTGGTTTTCTATTTTTTTTTTTTAATTTCTTTTCATTATTTGGTGTAAGTATTTAGATATAAATACTTTAATATTTATAATTACTTTTGAATGAAATTAATGGTAGGTAAAAATTACTTTAATATTCTCCGTTGATGTTGGAAATAATGGTAGGTAAAAGTCAGTAAATGGATGCATAAATTGGGGGTTTTTAGCCACCAGATCAGTGTAAGATTGCCGAATATCCATCCACCAAACATGACAAAATGTTAGAAAATGTCAAATCCAACGTAAAGAATAACATGTCTCATGTGAATTTCAATCCTGAAGTACTGTGCCTTAAATTGTATGCATCTTTTAACTAGAGATGAATCATGAATGCGACAATAAACTATGGTCAAAGATTTTGAACAATTTTTGTTTATATATTTATAGTGAATATTTCTATAGATAGACAAGACGTTTCTTAGATTAGTAAATTCAGCAATGTTTAAGAAATATGTGCCGCCAACATATAATTAAATGAATTCGATCTAAAGTAACTTTTGTTTGTTCCTTTTCTCTTCTTAACTCTAATAATAAAGTAACCTTTGCACTACGACAATTATGGCTGTTGTTTTATGCCATACTTCACTATGACTATGTTGAATTTCAGAAAAAATTGCACCAAATCATCCAACTATTAAAATTAAAAAAAAGTCACTAAATATGTATTTCTTCAGAAAGTTACTGAAAAGTTAAAGGAAAAGAAAGAGAAATAATTTTCTTATATTTGTTTGTCTGAAGGTTAAATAAATAAATAAAGTAAGATCTCCAACAACTTTTTACAAAACGTCAATTCTTGTCCAAAATCTATTACTACCATTATCAGAACTTTCATGATTAAAATTCAAAAGAAAAGAAAAACATCCGACAATTTTTCTTTTCCTTTCCTAACAACCAAACGGTAAAGCTAGGTGCAATGTCAAATTATCGAGGCAGACTGTCTAATTTATTATGGCATTTTGAGTTTTGAAGCTGGCCCGCATATTATATTTCGTGAAGCAAATGAGAATCGTTGCATAGTTTGTAAATAAATATGAAGTAGGATTGTCCCACAACGAAATAAAAAATAATTGTGAAGATATTATATATTAAAAGCCTTAGTATTTTTTGTTTAGGTTTTAAATTTAAACAAACGTGTGTGTTATTCATGATATAAGATAAACGAAGGTCCCTTCGTGAAGCGGCCAAGTATATATGTATATGTCATACACAATGACTTTGTTATATTATTCACTTGTGAGATTTTATTGTGTCGTTATTGTTATCGTAATTCTTTTATTATATCCTGAAGGGACTTATACTTCTATATTCCTCAAATGGTACTATACGAATAATATCTCTTTAAAGAAAGTCTTGGGGTTCATGCCTCAATTTTATTTTATTTTTAATTTTGTCTTTCCGTTTTTCTAAATTAGAATTAGTTAACCTTAAGACGACATAATGAGTGTCCCACCACATGAGAACTACTTATACAACTCATATAAAGCAACTACTCTTATTTATATAACTCAACACATTTCCAACATGTTACAATGGTATAAATGCTCAACATTTGAGTTGAGCATAATTACTAATTGTAAGTTAATAAAGTTTGAGGTCCTTTATTTAACTTTGAGAACCCCGCTATATTTCTTACTAGCCCCACAAGGCAAAATGACGAGTGCATCACTCTCTAAGGCAGGTAAAAAAGAATATGTGTGTTTTTGGCTACCCAAATAGCAAAATTACAAATAATGAACATATATTTCTGTACTAACATAATTTAGACTGTTGTATACTTAGAGTCCGTTTGGACATATGATTTTTTTCATTTTTTTTCGAAATCAGTATTTGGCCATAAAATTTTTAATTTTCATTTGAAGATGAATTTTAAAATTTTTCAAAATTTTGACTCAGATCACTCACAAAAATTCAAAAATATATAACCCAAAATTATATTCATGTCCAAACACAACTCTAATTCTCAAATATCATTTTTATCTGAAAAAAAATTTACTTTTTTTTTTTTTCAATTTTACAATTCTTATGTTCAAACGCCCACTTAGTGATAGAGACAAGCTTAGTATCAAACATAAAAAGATTCCAATTATGGATCAGAAGAAAAATTGGAAGCACACGACTTTTTATCACCACTTTTCAAAGTTTCAAAGTTGTAGCAGGAAAAAACTGGTGCGAAATTTATGGAACTTTTTGTGAAATAAAAAGGATATTTATATAAGATTATATGAGCAACTATTTAAATGATTTATGTAATAAGAAAACAAGTGAATGCCGCCCCCTTATTTTCAAGAAATGGTAACATGACTGACCAAATATGATTGTCACATCATCATCATCATCATACTTTGACCTAGCTATCTATCTATCTGGCATAATTAATTTGAAAATCTAAGGAGTGATATAGTTGACCCTAGTTAATTCCTAACCCTACTCATTTACGTAACGCAGTTACCTAACTCCACACATGGAGCTCAACTTCTAGTTTTTGAGAATTTGTTGCGGCAAAACTTTAGGAGAAAAGTTGTTTGGTTGAAAACGTTTGTTTGAAAGTATTTAAGTTATAAAAAAACTGACTAACTGTACCAAATCGATAATTCAATAGTGAAATCGAGAAAAATTTAACTATGGTTTGGTTTGGTGTTGAGAACAAATCCCAAAATTATAATTTGATTTAGTTTTAACTAAAAAAAGTCAAACCAAAATCAAACAAACCCGACATTACATGTATAGAAGTTTAAAATATATTTAATAAATAAAAATATTTATATGTACTTACTAAAAAAAATGTTTATTATAGTGTAGTTTATAAATAATTCTTAAACCTTTTTTATAGTTTTATCTTTTAACGTACTATTTCAACTTTGGACTTATAATTTTTGAATGCATCAATAAGTTTTATTGCCCATAAATATTAATAACTCAAATAAAGCTCAAACCAAAATTAAATAAATACTAATGCTAACAAAAGACATTCAATTCAATAACAGGAATGACAATAGTGTTGCATATCTATTTTTTATTTCTTCATGGTTTAGATAAAATGCATAACTTATTTTTATATTGTTTTAATGTCTAATCTTGTAATTAATAGTATTTATTAGGCGTACTTATTTTAGCATGACTTAGTACTTTTAGATTATATTTATTTTTATATTATGACTTATAATTCATTAGTAATATTTATTTTATGCGATTTTATTATCTTTATTCTTGAATATTTTAGTGCAATGCCATGACTCATCTCATATTTTATGTTATTTCTTGAAATACCTTATATAGTTGTGCCTTAATAGGACTAACGAAATATTTGGAGCACAAATTCTATATTTTTATGTTATGAATACTTTAAAGGAGAAAAAACTCGAAATACCCCAAAAATTCGAGAAACGCGAGAAAAATCGAGATTAAAAAATCCGACTTTTACTAGTTTGGTTTGGACTTTAGATTTAATAATCCGATAAAATTTATTTAATTTGGTAATTGTAAAATCTGAACTAACCGAACCTATATACATCCATAACATTGATAGTACTGCAAAGAATCTTTCATATTATTATTAGTGGCGGACCCAAGTGGTGGCTAGCGGGTTCAACTGAACCCGCTTCACAAAGAAATAATACTGTGTATATGTATAAATTAGGATTAAAGCTGTGTAAATTTTGCATAAATATTTTATTTGAACCCACTTGACAACTATTGTTTTACGACTAAATTTATATACTTCTAAGATTGAACCCGTTTGCACAAAATCCTGGGTCCGCCACTAATTATTACTGTAACTTAACTTGTATTAATATATTACATGTATCATTTATTCTAGGCTATCAACCAGTGCTATTTTTTATATAGAGTTGCATATGTATTTACTTTTTAAATAATCTGATATGCGTAAATATTTTATAATCCGCCAGTGCGTAAAAGTTATATTGATTTTTTTAGAAAACAGTTGTGTTTAGATCATTAGGAATTATTTTTTGGAGAACCAAATAAAAAAAAATTGTTTTCTGGTTTTAGAGAACTTTTCAGAAATTTTATAAATTTAACAGTTTGGCAGCACTAGATAGTCATGCCTCTTTTGAGAAATTTGATTAGTCTTACTGATCTCATTCTACTTATTTAATTAATTTTGAACGAATCAACAAATACAGATCTCCCCTAATAATTATTTGTTGCCTAGTCGATATTTACGTATGTTCAATTATTCGTTGCTTCTGTTCTTTCGGAATGTAGGAAAATCAACCGAGTCTAGAGCAAAATACCAATCCTAACCATAAACTTCATGAACCATCCAAAATATTCTGTCTCGTACCACTCATTAATCATGTAAAAGATGACTATTATATCACCGAAACATAGAAGGACGATTGGTAAGTTTTTCTAATTCACGTTGATTAAAATAATGCCATATTGTCTACTCCATCTGTTCCAAAAATAGATACTATTTTATTATTAGTCTGTTTCTAATTTTCAGTAAGAAATATTACCTTCATATAATTGGAATCAATTTAATTTAAACTTTTTATTTTTTTATTTAAAATTTTTATAGTCATAAAAATATTATTATATATTAAGAATTTAAATTTTCAGAAGTCATATAATCACATAAATATTATTATATTTTAAATTAAACTCTAAGCTAGTTTCAAAAAAAAATTTTTCTTTTTAAACTTCATGTCAAATCAAATTAGTGTGTCATATATATATATATATATATGCCAACAAATTAGTTTTTCTTAGGATGCATGGAGTACTAACTTTGGTTACCACGCAAGTTGCCATTAAAGTGTTGTACACAAATTTAGAGATAAGAAAAGAAAAGGAATATATAATGGTGGACCAATATTGACTGGCAAAATTAAAGGGACAAAGCTAGCTAGATCGAGTATCTTATCAATCCAACATATATGGCAAATAAAGCAGGTACATGTGATTGTCTGATTTTAGTGTATCAAACACCTAAGATATATGTACCACTGACCGTACTATCTATCATCCATCTTGGACCAGCTAAATTAGGGTTTCGACCGAGCTCTTTTTCTTTATAACGGTAGTATATTAATTTGTTTGTGCGAATCTCGATTAATTTTATGAAAGAATTTGCTATCTTTTACCAGCATAAATACAGATAGCCTTGTCCATCAAGATTTGAATATATAAATGAGAAGAAATCGTCAACTATTTGGTCTTCTTTGAGATTTCATAAATGTAAGACTTCACGGTTCTCTACTCGTGTCGTTGATCATTAGACCACACTCCGTTTTGTTATAGCGTATGAACTGGATACTACCTTCTCCTGTTGTAACCTAGTAAATATAAAACACTTGTCCACCCACATTTTATAACCCTACCTGACTTGTCAAAAGTTCTTCATATATACCAATAATTTCTTATCTGAAATGGTTAGAAATAAATTAGTTAATAGTAGAAAATTTTGAATAGTTACACTTTTAAACGTAGAGGTAATATATTTCCTTTTATTAAACCAATTTATCTTTCTTTGGCACTTAAACGATTTTGATATATAAACAGTTGCATCTGTAACTTAGAAATAAATAAGCCAGATTTCCAAATTAAAGAAATGCAGCAAGTTTGAACTACAAATAATTTTTTCTAATTCATTTTCAACTTCAATTTTAAATAATCTTTTAAAACTTTTATTTAACTTAAATCAAATATTATCCGACATGAACCCAGCCACCACTCACCAGCCTCATTTAGAAAAGTGTAAATAGCAAGTTGGGTTGTCAGAATAGAAGGACGTTGTAATTCTGGGGTGTTTCCAAGGAATATATGGAAGATATTTGCATTTTCTCCAATCTCCCTCATGTTTGTGATTTATTGTTTCAACTCAAATCTTTTTGTAAAGTTCGTTCCTAGCTTCCAATCATTTTGCTTTATCAATAAATGAGAACTATTAGCATATATGAAACTTTTATTTTACTCAAATATCTTTTTTGTTAAAAAAAATATAAACAATTAGTTAACTGATGATCTAAATGGAATCATGATAAATCTGGAAATTGAATGGTAGCTCAATAGTGTAGTTATTATCTTGCATATAAAGGTGCAAGATTCATATTAATTCTAGCCAAACTACTTCTTCTAAGCTTCACAAAATAGAAAAAATAATAATGAAGCTAAGTAGCCGCTCACACAACTAATAAAACTAAAAATAACTGACAGATATTATATATATATATATATATATATATATAGGTATAACTATGTATAATCTATATATACCGACAAAAAAAAAAATAACATAGTGATTTTCCTTCGGGAAAACATTACTAATAACTAATAGCAGAATTTTGTACAAGAGGAAGGCAGCGGCAAGTCGTGGAGTCACATAATCCACACACTATACAGATAAGTTTAAGATAATTTTGGAGACATCCTTGGAATTATGCTAAAAACAAGACTATTCTTCCTAGCTAGCTAGATTTGCTTCCCTGAAAAATGGTAAAAAGATCATGTCGAAATTTAAAGCTGCAGCTCAATCTGTCTATAGTTAACTGGTGGTCCAGCACATCAACAAATTAAAGAAAAAAGAATTTGATAATGACATTTGTCTCTAGAATAATTCATATACATTGGGTAGAAATGAATTTGATCACTTAGCAAAAACGCGTGTATATTTAGAGTTTAATTAACAGCTTGTTTGGATAGTTATTACATATTATTTTTAATATATCATATTGTATTGTATTATATTATTTATTAATATAATATTTGAATAAATTATATTATTTTATGTTATTTCATAATATCACGTAACAATAATTTGAATAATAAGATTATGGGGTAGAATAATTATTTAAAAAGGTAAGATAAAGAGTAAAATCGAATTATAGTAAGAGCGGGATTTTAAAAAATAAGGTAACGACGCGGTCACACTAAATCGGTGTGTAAATCGGATTTAACAGTATGATACATTAAAATTTAAAAAATAATCAAAATAAATATTATATTTAAAGTAAAAATACGATACAATATAATAAGTAACAACCATCCAAACAAGTAGTCATGATACTCGCACCAGGTGCTTATATACTTTAATAATTACTAATAAGTTATGTAAATACGTATATCATTTAGCCATAATTAGTAATTAAGAGATTAATGTATATTTGAAAGATGTATTTCTAACCTTCATTAGTTTAGTATAAATATAAGGTGTTAATAAATTTTTACTTGATCACATATAGGTAATAGGTCCCAATGATTTATATATGAAAGAGATAAATATGAAAAAAGAGCACAAAAGCGACTCATATTATTTCACACTTCGTTTTGTCCGATCTTGTTTTCTTTTATTTTGCTTTTCTAATTTTAGTAAAAAACAAATGTCGTGGATTTTGATTGTATTTGCTAAAATCTCCTATGCGCTTTTTGCACTTTACCTACTCTGTCGCAAAAGNTTGCATTTTCTCCAATCTCCCTCATGTTTGTGATTTATTGTTTCAACTCAAATCTTTTTGTAAAGTTCGTTCCTAGCTTCCAATCATTTTGTTTTATCAATAAATGAGAACTATTAGCATATATGAAACTTTTATTTTACTCAAATATCTTTTTTGTTCAAAAATATATAAACAATTAGTTAACTGATGATCTAAATGGAATCATGATAAATCTGGAAATTGAATGGTAGCTCAATAGTGTAGTTATTATCTTGCATATAAAGGTGCAAAATTCATATTAATTCTAACCAAACTACTTCTTCTAAGCTTCACAAAATAGAAAAAATAATAATGAAGCTAAGTAGCCGCTCACACAACTAATAAAACTAAAAATAATTGACAGATATTATATATATATATATATATATATATATATATTATATAAATATAATTATGTATAATCTATGTATACTGATAAAAAAAAATAACAGAGTGATTTTCCTTTGGGAAAACATTACTAATAACTAATAGCAGAATTATTTACAAGAGGAAGGCAGCGGCAAGTCGTGGAGTCACATAATCCACACAGTATACAGATAAGTTTAAGATAATTTTGGAGACATCCTTGGAATTATGCTAAAAACAAGACTATTCTTCCTAGCTAGCTAGATCTGCTTCCCTGAAAAATGGTAAAAAGATCATGTCGAAATTTAAAGCTGCAGCTCAATCTGTCTATAGTTAACTGGTGGTCCAGCACATCAACAAATTAAAGAAAAAAGAATTTGATAATGACATTTGTCTCTAGAATAAATTCATATACATTGGGTAGAAATGAATTTGATCACTAGCAAAAACGCGTGTATATTTAGAGTTTAATTAACAGCTTGTTTGGATAGTTATTATATATTATTTTTAATATATCATATTATATTGTATTATATTATTTATTAATATAATATTTAAATAAATTATATTATTTTATGTTATTTCATAATATCACGTAACAATAATTTGAATAATAAGATTATGGGGTAGAATAATTATTTAAAAAGGTAAGATAAAGAGTAAAATCGAATTATAGTAAGAGCGGGATTTTAAAAAATAAGGTAACGACGCGGTCACACTAAATCGGTGTGTTAATCGAATTTAACAGTATGATACATTAAAATTTAAAAAATAATTAAAATAAACATTATATTTAAAGTAAAAATACGATACAATATAATAAGTAACAACCATCCAAACAAGTAGTCATGATACTCGCACCAGGTGCTTATATACTTTAATAATTACTAATAAGTTATGTAAATACGTATATCATTTAGCCATAATTAGTAATTAAGAGATTAATGTATATTTGAAAGATGTATTTCTAACCTTCATTAGTTTAGTATAAATATAAGGTGTTAATAAATTTTTACTTGATCACATATAGGTAATAGGTCCAATGATTTATATATGAAAGAGATAAATATGAAAAAAGAGCACAAAAGCGACTCACATTATTTCACACTTCGTTTTGTCTGATCTTGTTTTCTTTTATTTTGCTTTTCTGATTTTAGTAAAAAACAAATGTCTTGGATTTTGATTGTATTTGCTAAAATCTCCTATGCGCTTATTGCACTTTACCTACTCTGTCGCAAAAAAATAAGTACACAACTGGTTTTGAAAGTCAACAAACTTTTTAAATATTCTTAACCCTAAAAATTTGTGATTTATAGTAGCTTCTATAATAAATTTCGTGTTTTAGTTTTAAAAACTAAGATATTATATCTTAATTTATGTCAAAAATTAAATTCTTTATTCCTCATATTCCGAAGCTCAATAAAAGATAATTGCTGGAAACTTAGGTCAAGATATAGGTTTTCATTAAATTTGACTTATTAAGTCAGTGGTCACGTAATTTTTGTTTCAAATAAAGCTCAATATTTTCCTAACACACTGAACTTTTGGATTTATTTGGCTGCTTTACAAATCATAAACATTTGGTGACGATCTGAAAAAATAGATTACGTAGTTTCCACAAGCTTATGTGTTCAACACACTAGCTAAGACTTATCCACATACCAAAAAAGTTGTCAATTATTTTAATAATAAGGATTTTCTAAAAAGGCAAGTGCGTATTGTTCACCAAGAAAAAGGCAAACCACAATATATACTTACTAACTAAGCAACACAAAAGAAGTACTAAAACCAAAAATATGTGGTCGGTGGCAATTTCCAAAAGAGTCCTAAAAGCTTTGATTATAATCAATCTTATTTCTTTCTTTACTTAAAAAGAAGAAATCTCAAAAAGCCAATTGCAATGAGACGTTTTGTTCAATAAAATATAATCCCTTTTCCCCCCTTACGTACCGCCATGCACCACACTTTTTCATACTTTGGTCTTCTCTCTTCAATTGGCTGCAAATTAGTCCATTAAAGAGTTGAAGCTGACATAAATTTAGAAATAGATATGTATGCCATCTGAGTTGCAATGAGGCATAGGTTGATCAATGATTGTAATTTTCACTATAAACAATCCCTCTACCATTAAGCAAATATCTCAAGCTCGAGCTTGGGGAAAAATAAAATTCATGTGTAGAGTATTTTTCTCTTTATAAGTTTTATGCAGCGCAAGTTCGAATTAGTCGAACTCCAATGCGATTCGTATCTTAAGAACGATTCATATTTTAAGAAATGTCACTTGTCATTATTCTCGGGCTCACTCCTTTAATCTGTATGTTTTTTTAAAGTTGCCACAAGGCACAATTAAATGGTAAACTTGTCTCTGTTATTCTTCCCTAGAACTATAATTATTCATAAGAATTATTGATTCTTCTATGGAAGTAATAAGAAATATCGTTCACTTGACTTCTCTTATTTGTAGTTATTAGATTTGTAATAATTTGTTTTCCATTACTTGAAGAAAACATAAAGGTGATGAGGCTGCAAATGGCAATATGAAAGATTCAATTTGTTGTCTTAAGGCTAACTACCCAACAATGGCATCACTATTAAAGTTCTAAGCTTTGTCATGAAAAGCACACATTTTACATTCTAAAGGCACCAATAGTCACACTCCACACGACCTTTTAATGCACATATTAAATCATTTTCCTTCAGAAAGATGATGATGTATGCATTGTCTTATTCATAACTTGTCTTTTGGATAATACTTTTACTGAGAGTTTGCCTCTTACCCCACCACCCCAACCATGTTTGACCCCCCACCCACTCCTTTTTCGGGATGCCACATCCATTCAACACATGTTATTATTAGGTCTCTATTTCATATTCTTGATTTTATATGTTTTGCTAATAGTTTTGTAGTATCATACTAGGGAGAAGATTTTTGCTACTTTTTTTCAATTGTTTTTAAAATAATGTTTGTTCGTGGAATATGATTAGTGTTTGAAAAAATTTCAAAGTTCCCAAATATTGGTTTAGACAGTTTTTTGGGTAAAAGTTTTTCTTCAACTCACAAAACTTCAACTTTTTTTCAAATAAAATGCATGTCCAAATATAACTTAAACTTCCCAAAATTAGTTTCTAACACAACTTTAAAAATTCTTTTTCAAGTTTCAATCAAATCTATGTTCAAATGCTAGTGTAGGTTACCTGTAACAATTAACAATATGGCGTAGAATGGTGGGTCCGTGGAATTGTTACAAAAAGACAAATCAAATCATGAATATCGAGATATAATTAAGCAAATAAAAGTATAGTTTTTTACATAAGTTAATATTAGATGATATTGTTACAAATTCAATATGGTATTAGAGCACACATGTCATGGGTTCATGAAACGAATTAAAGCGTGCACTGAAATAAAATTAAGTAAATAAAAATATGTTATATTTAATAAAAGTNATTTTTTTTACATAAGTTAATATTAGATGATATTGTTACAAATTCAATATGGTATTAGAGCACACATGTCACGGGTTCATGAAACGAATCAAAACCTGAGATAAAATTAAGTAAATAAAAATGTGTTATATTTAATAAAAGCGTGTCATATTTAATAACTTAAAACTTACAATTCAACTATATTGTGCCATACTGTTGTAACATTTCACTAAACATCTCTGGGAGATTTTTGAACTCCATGTAAGTAAATGAACCTCCATTTGAAGTGTTCAGAACTTTCAATGCAATCAAATAATATGGCAGCTCAAGTATTAATCAGCTGATTGTCCCCTGAATAAATCTTCTCAATAATTGCTTTCATAATCTTTTACCTTTGAGTAGCAATATAAGAAAATAGACAAGGCAATAAAGATTATATCTCTCACGAATTCGTGTCCACTAGAGTGTATGCTTATCCAATATTAGGTTTCAACTTTCTTGGAGCCACACAACACGTTTTCTTTTTGAGTACCTTTGTCATTTTTGGTGAACTATAGGACAAAAGAGAAGGATACGTTTTCAAATATTGAATTTGAAAGAATAGGGAGCAGACCATCTTTTGTGTAAAAAAAAATAAAGCAATAATACCATTTTCTTGGGGAAAAAGTGTGACATAAAAATAAAAGAAAATGAAAACGGACCTAATAATAACCTAAACTACGAGATTGGTATTGAGTGATGCTTGCAATTTCACACAGCATCAAGGTTTCAATCATATAAAAGATTGTCCACTTTTCTCTCTATATATGTGTTTATCGGAAAAATCGGATAACGTTATATTTGTGTATGGTTCTAAGGATATGCGATACAATTCGATATAAATCGCATAGAGAAATGAAAATATGAGTATTGTTGACTGTAAGAATGAAAATAACCAGCAAAAGGGGATAACTATCAATAAGAAGTGATCTTTCGTTCAGCCTCCTTTAGCTTAGAAGGATTCTCCTTTCATAGAAGAGGGTCATTACAAAAAATAATAAAATAAAACATATAGTAGAAGGCCCATGATGACTTGTTTCTTCCTTCATTCCAGCCAAGATTCTCTCTCTTGGTGCGGTTGCAATGGCTCTTGTTTGTGAGCTCGATACTGGCTCGAACTCGTTACTGGGTCGTGCCCTTCGGTCTTGGCTGGAGTTCGACCTTCGAGATGGGCGTCGCGCATTTTCGACCTCGAAGCAGTGTCTTGCGGATCGATTTGGTCACAGGCTCGATAGGATTATCGAGCAGACTCCTCGAGCGACCTTCGGGCTCGAGGCTCGTTAGTACCGACCTCAGAGCTCACTCCTAAAATCTCATTCCGACTTTTTAACACTCGAACTCGATCGAACGTAGGAAGGCCGAAATTTATTTCGACCGTATACAGATAGTCCCCTCGTTTCTCGAAAAAGGATGTGGCGAAAAACGATATGATTTCCCAGCAATTCGATCAGATATACACTGATGTTTTTATCGATCTCGACCATGACGTATGTAATGCTCGATCATCTTATGCGTCTTTACAGTCCCCGACTTTATCGAAGATACACGAATGTTTTCTTCCCCTGTGGGAATTGCCAGTTACCTTCGGTCCTTGGTGACCAGAGAGGATCAATCAGTGATGAATGCGGTGGGGCCCGCCTGTCTTTTCAACGAGGCCCAACATGCTTTGAATCGGGTAACTTCTGATGGCGTTTTCGATGCTTCTTTTACACAGAGTTGTAGGTAATTCTAATGTTTCTCCTTTTGTTTGCAGTCTTCGATATTGCATCACGAGGCTATTTTCCGAATCAGGGAGGAGCATGATGCCGAGATTCGGAGCCTCACTGAGAAGAGTGACTTGTACAAGCTTCTTAGTGAAAAAACTTCAAGCAGATTTGACAGCGGCTCGGGAAGAGCATGAGG
>AWOL01S0315571.1:0-13069 GCA_000715115.1 Nicotiana otophora | reverse complement strand
TTCTGTTGGTTGTACTGTTGATGGAAAGGATCCTAAGGATTTGCAGCAGGAGATTGATGATGGTGATGTCGAGATTCCTCTGGATTAAGGAGGTTAAATTTCTGAATTTCTCGCGATATAGTAGTTGTTAAAATTTGAATTTGTATCGTTTTGGATTTTGAGAGAGATGTTATCAGAGGATAATTTTGATTTGATATCATATCGTGATGAGAATACTCTCTTGGGAAAAATTTTGAAAAAAAAATGTTGGTTTTTATTTGGCATTATTATAAGATTTTGGATTATTATCATATCTGATTGTCGCTCGGATTTTGTTAAAGATGATGCTTTTAGCTTTAAAGTTTTTCTGCAAATGTGAGTGAATTATTTGTGCACACATTAGTTATATGGTTGAATTTTGCATTTGCTATTCGATTTAGACTAGTTGGAGTGTGAAGATTGTAGTTAATATTTTAGAAATGATATCTTTCAACTTTGAACATCTGAATGAGCTTAGTAGTATATAAAGATGTACCCTATGGTTATTCTATTGTGGGATATAATAATTGTAACTTCTCCTTTTGCCTTACTTTGGCTGTTTGTGCAGTCTAGCCTAAAATTTAGTAGAGCAAAATTTGTTCATTTATGGCTCTTTAACATGTAAATTTATAGGGTATTGCATTTCCACCAATCTATAAGTCCTTTTTCGTTTTCTTGTCTAATCTGCTTAAGACTGTGCTTCTTGAATATTCATCAGTTTCTGATGATTATTATCCTGTGGTAAAGCGTGGTTTATAATAAATGAATACTCAACTGTTTCTGTAGATTGTTATCCACTGGCTAAGCACGTTATATCTTAAATTTCTTGTCTACCAAATTCTCATTTAGCTGTGGAGATGACTTCTCCATTGCAAATTTTGATCTTAAAAGGAATGAAATTACAATCCTTCCGAAAAAAGGAACTCAAGAGTAATGTTATGTCATTCTCTGACATCAATTACCTTCTAATATGAAATCAGTTCCTAGTTTGTGCATGTTTCTGCTGAGAGGGTCATGGGTGGGACTGGATTCTGTCGGGTTTGTATATGTGAGTTACTTGTATTAATAGTTGACCTTGATATGTGCAGTTAGATCACAATTGAAATGAGTAGTTGTGTCCAGTTTTTGAATCCAACATGTTGCTTTTGAGTTTGTGTGCGATCTACATTGTTTTCCACCCTTTTCTTAGGGGTTACATTGATTAGTTTTTACTTCATTATCTCCCCTCTCCCTTTGCTTTGCATCTTTATTCTGAATTTCATGGTATTGCTATTTATCTTATGAGTGTTGTTGTGATACTAATNCTCCCTTTGCTTTGCATCTTTCTTCTGAATTTCATGGTATTGCTATTTAGCTTATGAGTGTTGTTGTGATACTAATATTATCTCTCGCTTTTTTTTTTTGGAGCCGAGGGTCTTTCGGAAACAGCCTCTCTACTCCTTCGGGGTAGGGGTAAGGTCTGCGTACATACTACCCTCCCCAGACCCCATTAATGGGATTCTACTGGGTTGTTGTTGTTGTTGTTGTTGTTATGTTGGTTGCCGAATACTCGGTGAGAAAGACTTTGCTAACAAAGTTGTTTAGTTTTGGTTTGTGAAACAAAGTGTTGGTTAACAATGAAGGTCCATTGTTCATGTACTAGAGCTAATTAAAGACCTTGCTGTTTGGACCATTTCTGGAAGTTGTTAACTAATTGGGCTGTGTAAAAGCAACAATAGAGTGGTCGGACTCAAGTCTTAATTAATGAGTAGCTTACAGGTTGCTTGATTTCCGCTGAACATAACCAAATTAGGATGAATTACCAAAAAGGGGAAAAGATTTGTGAGATGATTTCTCCATGTCTGTCTTTCATTTTTTAAATGTTCTGGTTCTAGGGTATGGGATTATGTGGATAAAATATTTCAAAGGAGACTAAATATTTTTTAAAAACTCATCATGAACAGAAATTGGTCTAAAAAGATTTATAACCTGTTACAGTTACTGCATATTTATACAAGAATTGAAAAAGCTGGAACTAAATGGTCCATACAGGGTAGCTGCGTGTGAGATGTATTGAACCTCTAGATTTAGCAACTCTTAGTTTGCCTTTAAGACAAATATCTACCAATTTTGAATGAATTGAGCGCTTGAATAAAGATAGATATATTGAGTATTCTATTGAGACTGAGCTGAGTCATAGTAGATTGATTGATTGAAAAGGAAAATGTGCTTGATTAACTTTAGTAAATTCTTACAAGTTTTCCTAGTGGAATAATTTTTCTAGCACGTGTGTATAGTGTCTATTAATTAAAAATATATACATTGACGTTAAGATAAAATATAATATTTGTTTAAATAATGAAAATAATTAGATGTTTTATTCAATATCTTTTGAATATGCATAGATGATGAATTTAGTTAAATTAGTTGCATTATTTTATAATTATACATATCTTATACCTCCTTTATTTCAATTTAGATGAAATATTTCGCTTATCGAAAGTTCAACTGTGTGATCTTCGACCAATATTTTAAAATATCCCTTTTTAATATATTGGCATGATAAAAATTGTAACTTATAGTATTTCTCCTATAATTTTTGAATATTAAAATTTAATTTTAAAATACGAAGTTGAATTAATCTAATTTAGCTTCAAAATTTAGTTAAATTAATTCTCAATAAGCGAAATGTGTCATCTAAATTAAAATAAAGGGAGTAGTATGATATACAAATATGTTAAACTGTGTCTTCTGACGTCTCTTTATGAATACATTTTGTCTTCTATTTTTTCATCCTTATTCTTGAAGTTTGCATTTTAACCAATTTAATTATTAATACTATAATTGATTCTTTTTTATATTCTGATTTTGATTTCTTACTCCTAAATTTAAGGCAAAATTCTCAATGTTATTCCAAGTGAAATTGGAATTAAATGAATTTGGAATTATAAGTCATATTAATTTATCTGGCTATTCGGAGTTATTATTCAAGTGAAATTGTAGTAGAAGAAATATTTTAGCTTTTGCATAAAAGTTTGTCAATATTTCAAGGTCACTTTTGTTGATACGATGATTGGGCCAGACCAAATATAACGCTTTCTGATAACAACCAACTTAAAAGTGAATGATGAGAGAAAGGAAATTGAATCTTTTTCTCTTTCCAAAATATGGTATCTAATGTATTAGGAAGCGAACTTTAAGAAAAACACAGTAATAGCGAACTTTAAGAAAAACACAGTAATTCGTTCAAAGGTTCAACATCAATATTTTTGGTATGAATATAAAAGGAAAATTTTGAATTGATTTTAAAGTTCTAAATATTAGGAAAGATTTAATAACCAAAATTATACATAATTTTAAAGTCCTAAATGGTAGGAAAATAATTTAAAGTACAATTTTGTCCAATGTAAAATCTATTTTTAAGGGTAAAAAAGGCGAACGACATTTTGTTAAGGGTCTTCGTGCTTTTAATATAGTATAGATATAGATAGATTCAACTTTTTTAGTTTTGTAATTTCTAGTTTGAGGATACACGCTTTGCGCGTGCACCAAATACTCTTTAAAAATTATATAAATATTATTAAATTAATCTATTCGCATTATACAATAAAAATTAGAGAAAAATGTGTAAGTTCCTAAAAATAATAAATGTTGATCTTGTTTAGCTAACTCAATAAAAAACAAAATCATGTTCCACACAGAAATGCTCAAATACCTTTCTGTGATTGCTTGACGCTTCAATTAATATCTTAATAAAATTATTATTGTCACAGAGTGTGACCTAATATTGAAGACAAATAAGTATAACACATAACTATTTTATCTCGATTCTTCAAAGATTTCATTAAAGTGACAAACAATCAACTTAATTCATTTACGCTAAACTCAGATAATTTTATTGTTTGGCCTAATTTAACATATTTTACCGATTTGATTTTGAGGTTCTAACAGTTGTTATTAAATGTTTTAGGAGTTGCTCATCTCGTAGTGAGTAGCTAATGGTTCCTATTGATATCCTGTCGTATACATTTGTTTTTCTTCGAATTGAGGCTTTTTTTTTCCAGATACAGATGTTTAAGTTTTTATATCATGTGGTGATGTACTGCGTATTTGCATTTAAAGAGAAAAAACACATAAAAATTATAAATTGATCCGTAATTTACTAACTATAAACATATAAACTAAACACAAGAGTGAATTCCTTACCTTTTCATGGCAACATATGCTTGCTTTTCAAAGATTCTAATATGCTTATATTAAATCTGCATGAGAAGCCACAAATTAAAATGACATATGTGATATCTTTGGCGCAAGAAACATATGCAATACATGTCGATTTAAATCCAAAGCTACATGCACTTGCCCCTGCATAAAATTGAAACATCATTGATGAAGGCACTTAGGACTAGATCTACTGTACAAAAAACACAACCAAAATATTGAATATGCAAAAGGACATGCAAGAGAAGTTTTTGACTTGCATATTGTAAAACTCACACCAGAAAACTATACACATAAAAAAGGAATGCAATAGATGTATAAAGTTAAATTAAAATCAATTCAATCATCAAGTGATACAAAACAACAAATTGATGCAGCTCTTTTAATGAATTCAAAGAGAAGACTTTATTTAGTCGTCTTTTAATGAGACACGATGGTCCTAGATCTCCTTGATTTTGAAAATACTATATAATTTTACTTCTTCTTGAAGAGTGCCAACTTCACGTCATATGTTCGAGACAAATTTGTAACCACAAGGATTCTTACCCTTGGAATAAGATTTCGTTTGTTTATTTAGGTAAAAACAAATCTAGCAAAGTCAATATATGGTATATTTACAGTAGAATTCTATGGAGAAAATTTTTACAAATAAAACTTATTCCATGTTAAGTTACTATATATTAGGAGTTTTTACATAGTTCAAATAAGAAAATATTTAATTGTCAAAAAATTTAATTGATTTTAAAATTTGAAAATATTATGAAATTAATTAAATGACTATTTTGTCCAATATAGACAAGGTGGGTTGCTCTGATGGTAAGCACCCTCCACTTCCAACCAAGAGGTTGTGAGTTCGAGTCACCCCAAGAGCAAGGTGGGGAGTTCTTGGAGGGAAGGATGCCGAGGGTCTATTGGAAACAGCATCTCTACCCAGGGTAGGGGTAAGGTCTGCGTACACACTACCCTCCCCAGACCCCTCTAGTGGGATTATACTGGTTGTTGTTGTTGTTGTTGACTATTTTGTCCAATATGAAATATATATTTAAAGGATAAAAACTACGAACAACATTTCGCTAAGGAGTTTCGGGCTTTTAATATAGTATATATGTGCGTTGCACGTGTGTGTCGCGTCAATTAAATTACATATTTGTCCATTGCAATTTTTTTTGAAGGGTAAAAAAGATGAATGACATTGTAGATTTGTGCAACTTCTGTACTAATAAATCTATAATTGTAATCGTTCATCATCATTTATCAATTGATGAGATTTCTGTCATTGACCAATTATTTGTTTGGTTGGTAAAATAAATGTTTCATAACATTAACAAATTCACCATCTTTCTACCTATTTAAAGGCTCTTGATTACTAATAAATATTTTACCCGTCCCAAATTATTTGTCGTATTTCTATTTGATATTCCCTTAAGAAAATATTAGTTAGAAGGAATTTGACTGTTTTACCCTTATTCATGTCTTTAATATAATCTTTCTTCATTGAACATTTTTTTTATTTATGTGCCATCTCCATCTTCAAGAATAATTACTACTAAGGATAAAATAGGAAAAATTAATTAATTTTGTCTTGAACTTTTAAAATGATAAATAATTTGAATTATCTATTTTTAGAAATTATGATAAATAATTTGAGACGGAGGAAGTAGAAATTAATTTCCTTATATTAGCCGTATATTGGCTTATGTTTACCCTAATTCCTCATCTAGCTTTTCATTTAGAATAATTAATAGTACTGGACAAAAAAAGTAAATGGACGAATCAATACTTTAAATTAAAAAGTAGTATGTCTTGAACCCAAATCTAACGCTTAGTGGTGAGATATTTAAACTTTGAAATTTGAATTTCAAAAAGATATTTTAACGTAAAAAATAGTTTTTATATTTGATTCCTAAATATTAGGATTTTGAATTATAAAAAGAAAATTCTAGTTGATTTAAATGTCCTAAATATTGGGATTTCCTACTATAATAAATAAAGTTTTAGTTAATCTCAAAATCCTAGATATTAGAAAATTAATAAAATGACTATTTTATTCAATGTGAGCTCTATTTTTAAAGGGTAAAAAAGGCGAACGACATTTCGCTAAGGGCCTTCATGCTTTTAATATAGTATAGATATAGATAAATAAATAATGATCGTAAAAAAAGGTTTTAAAGAAGTTTTCTCAAATTATTTTTCAATACAATTCTCCAAATTCTGGCCCTCCAAAATGGGCATTCCTTCCATTTGTGAAGTGTTACGAGATTAAACTTACCCTCACCTATTCATGCTAGTGGTGCTTATCAGACGAATCGGGCGGATAATTACACTTAACGGTTTGACTTATCGGTTATCGGATTATAAATGTAGTAATCCGCTAGCCATCCAATAAGACAACGGGCGGATTGATATCTGATTAACGATTATCGGGTGGTTATCAGGCGATTTATCGGCCAAGTCAAATAAAATTTTTTTGAACAATCATTTGATCAATACCAAACGGTTTCAAATCAATACCATCTGAGATCTACAAATTACTTCTGGTTCTGGCCATTATCATAGATTTCTTTCTCTAGTTCTATCTTGAAATGTTGTATTGATGTCTTCTTTGGTTCTATCTTGAAATTGTGCTTGCACTGTCTCAATTTTCATGCATATTTTCTGGAAAGTATTGATTAAACAATTATATTATATAGCCGGTAAAATTCTGCTATGAAAAAAAAAACTTATATCACTACCGCACAGAATATAGATGCACTTCTAACTTTTTATTAGTTTCTATTTATTTTTCATTTGGTTATTACAAAGGCATCTAAGTTACTTAGCCAAATGCCATCTAAGGCAACATAGTCTGAATCTGCTGCAAGTACATAGTCTGAATCTGTTGGAACGTAACTTCAAGGCATCTAAGTAGAAACTAAGTAACTTAGAAGACATTTTCTTTGCAGAAGGTATCTAAGTTACGTTGCAGAAATGCTGAAAGATTTTCTAAGCTCTGGCGACTTCTCAGTAGTACTTTATATACATAGGGGTAAAAATACAAATATAAATTTTTTTAACTGGTTAACGGTTTACCCGATAAGAAAATTGAGTAATCTGCCCCCAAACCGTTAATTATAAAAGCTCAATTCGTTCTTCATCCATTACCTCAATAATCCGATACCAATAAGCCAATAAACTATCGGTTCGATTCGATTAACAATTTCGGTTCTATTTTGAACCGCCCTAATTCATGCATCAATCCCCTTGACAATTCTATTCTCTTCTCACTGAACTTTACCGTTAATCTCATTAAAGTATTAAAAGTTTTGCAAAATTATCCTCTTTGCAATATCGGATGTACCCAAGGTACTTCATTTTTTATTTCCAATCATCACCGTCCAAATATTAAGTGGGGTTAACTCTCTTTCTGAGGAAATAGACAATTAGACAGCATGAAACACCTATTCCAATATGGGGCTAGTTTAAGGGGCTTTGGTCTATGTATTTTGTTCTCCACTTATATTGAAAATTTAAAATATCGTATCCTATTTAAGTACATATCATAAACAGTGGAGTCAAACGATGTAAATCTACAACCTACATTGCCAAATGGCACCAAAATACAAATTGCTTCAAGCACAGGATGCATAGACTTTTCATAAATTGACTCTACTTATATCATCACAACTCACAAGACTGAATTCCATCCTCTTGTGTTTCTAGGTTCTTAGCTTCTGTTACCTGCGCTAGGTCAAATATTCACTAATTTCAAATATTCAGACCTCGCATCCCTATATAACAATACTTTACTATAAAAACTAAGTTTTTTCGGAATTAATTTTCATGTTATGTTATAATATATGTTCTATATAACAACACTTCGCTATAACATCTAAAAATATTTAGAACACGAGGTTATTATAAAGATGTTTGACGGTATCATCCTATTTGTACAAACGTCAATTTTAAAGGTTTCACGTAGAAACAAGACTTGAATTTGAGCAATGAATCTCTTTTTCTTCGATCCAATTATCAAACATGGAAGTGGACAAGCAATGTGAAAAAGGAAAAAAGAAAAAAAGAGAGGATATTTCTCGTAGTGCATAGTAATTTATGAAGAAAACAATCAACAAATACAACCAAATCTCTTTATAATAATATTATTTGTTCCGTTATTTTTGGTTGCTATAATAAAATATTATTATAAAAGATATATATTATAACATAATATAAAAATTAATTTCGTAAAAAAATTAACTTTTATATTAAATGAATACTATATAGGGATAATTTTGGAGAGAGTTATGTAGAAGTTAGGCGTTTGACATTTCGACCCCCGACTCAATTTTCTAAGAAATTGTTGCACCAATTAATCATTCACAAGAAGCCACGCTTTTGCTTTCTAGTGATGTCTCTTTGTTTTCTGATTTCATTTATGAAATTCTATACACGTGGAATTCCATAGCGCCGTCCATACACTTTCCTTGTCTTTTGATATATTTTCTCATTCAGTGTCATTTAATTTCCTCTCCTATTTATAAACTCTCATAACCTTTTGCTTTTCTTCCTCAAACCAATTCCTTTACACTCCTAAGAAAATTCAGCAAACTCTGAAAGTTGTAAAGTTAGTATTCTTTTCTTCTATAACTTTCCAGGAGATCAAAAAAGAGAGTAAATGTCTACCTTGGTTGAGTTTTGTTTCTCTGGTAATTTGCCATATAGTGCGAGAATGGCCAAAAAGATGGTGAATATGAAGCCATGGATTGAAGTGGCACCCCCACTTGTTGTTTCCCCAATAAAACTCTCTCATTCTCCAAAGCTTGAGACAATTAAGGAAGATTATCGAGCTGAAGGGAATAATAATGAGGATGCTAAAGATTAATTCTTATTTTAGCTTTCTTCAAGAATATATATAATATATATTCTCTCTACTTTGATTATCTCTTCCCTTGAGTTTTTTTGGATAAGGGAAGAAGGGTAGGTTAGTCTATATATGTGGCTGCGTCCATGGCCAAAGCTTTGTCCATGTATTTTATGAATTTAAGTTTTATGTATCGATGTAAATTAATATGTTTACATAAATCATACTATTTTTTTGAGGTAATTATCGTTGAATTTCTATTATAAGTATTAATCTGATAAGTATGAATTAAGCTAGTAATTAAGGAGTAGCTACTAGCTACACGACTTCGGGGAAGACATCAAATTAGATGTTGCGCCATAAAGACAAATAATATTTTCTTTAAGACGCAAATGTTAAAATTTGAAATTTAAATAAATTTTAGTAGTAATATTTTCCGCAAGTTTTCCAAAAAATTGGGGACTTTCCCTCTTGTCAGACAGCTTGTTGTCCATCATTATACACCCCTTAGAGTCTTTTGGAAGGTTCAAAAAGGATTCCAATTGCGAATTTTGAGAATCTTCATGGATTTTAATTTGTTTGAGATTCTGAATGACACAAACATCTTTTTAATTTCAACATGTAAATATGCTTTTATGTGCAAATCTTAATTAATTGGTAAACAATATTTATATGTTGTACTACCTTCCAATTTATGTGACAATATTTGGATTTTGAGATTCAAACGAGTTATTTTTTTATCACAATCTTTTTATATAATTTTTCAAAATATTCTAAAGTATTATTTATCATGACTTATAATACTTTTTATGTAGTTTTTATCTATTTAAATTTTATTTTGAAAAATTTAAAGATTCTATGATCAAAATTAATAAGTTTAAATCTCGAGAAATAAAAGTGTCACATAAATTGGGACATAAATTGAGACAAAGGGAGAGTAATTGTTTTCCAACTTCAACTCACATATTATCCAGTGCCGATTGCAGGGTTAGTTTGAAATTCTACATGAGTAATGAAAACCCCAAAACCAGTAATTAAGATACTTATTAAATACTCCTCTAGGTAAAAATCTGAAAAAGTTGAAAGAGCAATGAACATATCTCTTTAAGTAGGTGCATCTGCAACCATCAATTAAAAAAATTTATCATCAATTTTTTCCAATCTTACATCCACCATTGACTATCCAACTTATTTCTTTGTATTCAGTGTATGTCAATACTAGGAAAGAAAGGCTACACTTTAGTGGCAAAAGTACTACACTTTTAGTTTTAGACCAGTTTGTACATATTAAAATATTGAACAAGTCTAAGAGAGGTGTTAAAGTCTTAGGAGTTATTTCGCTGCGAAGTTTCAAATGGAATATTCAGTAGCATATAACTTTTGGAACAAATATTGTTTGAGTCTCAATTTTTTTTTCTTTCTTTTGGTTGCTTTCTTTGTTTGTTAGTGTGCGCGGATAAGCTGAAATTGGATCGTACTAGGAAAGAAAGGCGAAGACGAAAGGGAATCCAAGGGAAAATGCACTTTCTTTTTTATATATAGTTTTTTAACGATAGACATTAATAACTTAATTCTACTAGCAGGAAACCAACCCCAAAGAATGTCATGAGAATGGAAAAGATTCTAACAGAAGATTGGACACACAAATCAAGGAGTACAACTAACGTAACCGCGCGTTCTATGGAAACTAGATATGCGAATCAACTATTTACGGAAGGTCATCAGTCAATTAGCATAAGATGACCAATCAATCAGTATAGAAAATCAATCATGTGGATATTCGAATCAATCATTTATGGAAGACATCAATCAATCAGTGTAGAAGATCAATAATCAATGCAGAAGATCCTCTAAGAATAATCTCCTCAACGGCTTGCAAGGAAGCAACGAAAGGAAAAGTCCATTCTTTTTCTGGAATGAAATCATCTTGATTGATTATGAAAATCAACTTCCTTGGGTTGTTGTTCGATCATTACTCTATCACGTCGTGAAGAATGAAGACCAACTCGCGATATATATATTCTACAGAAGATGCCAAGGACACATATACTTTAATCAAACCAATTTCAATCTCTTTGTTGTACTTCGAACAAGCACTGTAGTCTGCCATAGATTTCTTGTGTAGCTAAGAAGAGAGGAAATGAGAAAGGAATACTGGTGAGGCATTGTATCAATATAAGAGAGAAGAACAAAGTGACCAAAAGTTGTTGGTGTATAACAACATCAACTTATTTGTACTAAGCCACTTCATATTTGAAAGAGATCACCCTTGCAACCCAAAGGGACTGGTGTAACGACCCGACCGGTCATTTTGTGAATTGGCGTCTCGTTCGGAGACTTAAGGTCTCAAGTAGCTTCATATTATCTATTATGACTAGCGTGTGTTATCTCGGATTTAGGATGATTCAAGATCAATTTGGAAGAGGGATTCTTGTTTTAGAAGCTTAAATGGTAAGAGTTGATCGGAGTTTGAATTTTATGTAGACGACTCCGAAATAGAATTTTGATAATTTTAATAGTTTTTTAAGATGATTTTGGACTTAGGCGTGCGTACGGATTTGGATTTGGAGGGCCGTAGGATAATTTGAAGTATTTTGGCGAAAATTAGAAAGTTGAAGTTTTGGAAGGTTAACAGGTTTGAATGAGAGTTGATTTTATTGATTTGGGACTTGGATTACGATTTTAAGAGTTGGATTAGCTCCGTTATGTCATTTGAGACTTGCATGCAGAATTTGACGTCATTCCGGGTTGATTTGATATGTTTCGGCACGAGTTGTAGAAGTTGAAAGTTCATAAGTTCGGTTTGAGGTGCGATTCGTAGTTTTGATATTGTTTGATGTGATTTGAGGCCTCACGCATGTCCGCGTTATGTTTTGGGACTTATTGGTGTGTTCGGACCGGGTCCCGAGGGGTTCAGATGAGTTTCAGATATGTTTGGGTTGTGTTGCGCTCGTTTTTTATGTTTCGACGTAGTTTCTTCAAGCATAAATGGTATTATAGTAACAAAATAACCTTTAATTTATATTTTTATTGAATCATTAAATCCGTATCGTAATTACGTAGTCATAACAAAAACAATCGTCGAATTTGGACATTGTATGAGGGAGTTATGCTCATTTTAGTGTCAGAGAAGAGAGCTGGTGCTGGTGCTTCGCAAATGCGAAGTTGGGTCCGCATCTGCGACCCCGCAGGTGCGAAAAATGGTCCGCAAATGCGAAAATTACAGCTGGCAGACCATAAGTACAGAGTTTTGGGCACAAAATGATAGTAGGCTATAATCCCGTCGCTTATTGCACTCTAATTCACTGTATTTTTATTATGTTTGAGCTTTAATCTCTAGTGTTTTGTACTTATTATGTGTTTTATACCTTGCAGGAGTGATTCCGAGTATGTAGATGTTGCGGAGCTAATTCGAGATATTTAGAGCTTTGAAGTCTGAGTAAAATCCCAAAGGATTAAACCGGGATCGAGTTCCGAAATCGAGTACCGAGTGCCCATATAAAAAGTGGAAGAAAAATCAAAACGTGAAGCTCAATATGCCAAACGAGTAGCTTACTCAAAATGGGCTCAACGTGCCTAACTTGCTTAAAGAATTCATTGTGCCTAAATTGCTTTCAATGAAAAGATTCATCAAGCATAAAACGCAAGGCTGTAGACAAAAACTACTACTACCGCGCCGCATGGAGCGTGGCACGGTAGTGCAAACTGTGGCCAGATTGTATTTTATAAAGTGTTCTGGAATTTTCCACAAGCGCGGCGCATGAGGCGGCGTGGTAGCCCAAAAATATTAGAGCGACTTCCCAATTCCGCTAAAAAAGAGTAATTTCGTCCGAGGATTATTGGGGGATGGCTTAAATACAAGGGAAAATACCATTTTCGAGACTTTTGACACAAATTCGACCTAAGGAGGCCAATGAGGCTAAGGAGGAGTTGGAAGAATACAAGCACAAAGATTTCATCATTCCTTCCTCACTCAAGATTCGGGTTTGGATTGAATTTATGTTTTCTTATACT
>AWOL01S0315534.1:0-11479 GCA_000715115.1 Nicotiana otophora | reverse complement strand
TATAAAGAAGACCGAGAACCACGTAAGCTAATACTCGACTAGGCTACAAAAAATCTAACCTCATGAACTGATTGGCCAAGGCATGAATATCCGATGCAAGCGATCTCTCACCAACNTTAAGGACAAGAAAATAGGGATCGTCATACTGAATCTCTCTGAAACGCTCATATAAAGAAGACCGAGAACCACGTAAGCTAATACTCGACTAGGCTACAAAAAATCTAACCTCATGAACTGATTGGCCAAGGCATGAATATCCGATGCAAGCGATCTCTCACCAACAGGAATACATGAAAGGCTACCCATACTCACCGCCTTTCTACTCAAGGCATCAGCCACCAGCCGCCCTTTCCGGGATGATACAAAATTGTAATATCATAGTCTTTTAACAGCTCCAACCATCTCCGCTGCCTCAAATTTAGATCTTTTTGCTTGAACATGTGTTGTAGACTCGGATGATCTATAAATACCTCACTAAACACGTCATAAAGATAATGCCTCCAAAGTTTTAATGCATGGACAATGGCTGCCAACTCTAAATCATGAACGTGGTAGTTCTTCTCATGGGGCTTCAACTGACGTGAAGCATAAGCAATCACTCTACCCTCTTTCATTAAGACATATCCAATACCAATCCGAGAAGCATCATAATACACTATATATGAACCTGATGTTTAAGGCAATACTAGAACTGGAGTTGTGGTCAAGGCAGTCTTGAGGTTCTGAAAGCTCTCCTCACACTCATCAGACAACCTGAATGGGGCACCCTTCTGGGTCAATCTAGTCAAAGTTGCAGTAATGGATGAGAAAACCTCCATGAAGCGGCGATAATATCCGGCCAAGCCAAGAAAACTCTGAATCTCAGTAACCGAAGACAGTCTGGGCCAAGTATGAAATTCCTCAATCTTCTTTTGATCTACCTTGATCCCCTCACTAGACACCACGTGCCCTAAAAATGGCACTGAATCGATCCAGAACTCACACTTAGAGAATTTATCATAACGATTCTCCCCCCTCAACGTCTGTAATACAATTCTCAGATGTTGTGTATTCTCCTCCTGTCTACGTGAGTACACCAGGATATCATCAATGAATACTATGACAAACGAATCAAGATATGGATGGAATACACTGTTCATCAGATGCATGAATGTTGCCGGGACATTGGTCAGCCCAAAAGACATCATAAGGAACTCGTAGTGACCATAGCAGGTCCCGAATGCTGTCTTCAGAATATCCGACTCCCGAATCTTTAACTGGTGATACCAGACCTCAAATCAATCTTAGAGAACACTCTAGCTCCCTGAAGCTGGTCGAATAAGTCATTATTGTGTGGCAAAGAATATTTGTTCTTAATTGTATCTCTGTTCAACTGCCTATAATCAATGCACATCCGGCTAATGAACCCCTTATCAAGAAGCTCAGGCGACACACTAGGCCTAATGAACCCCTTATCAAGAAGCTCATGAAGCTGCCCTTTCAATTCCTTCAACTCTTGCTGGTGCCATACGATATAGAGGAATAGAAATGGACTGAGTACCCCGCACCAAGTCTGTAGAAAACATATCCAGAAAGTCTCGCACTACCGGAATAGAATTAATGGCAGGTGTATCAGTACCATCATCTCTCATAAAAGCCAAATATGCCAAACACCCCTTCCCAACCATCCATTGGGCCTTGAGATATGAAATCGCCCTACTAGGAACATAGTCCAGAGAACCTCTGCACTTAATCTTAGGTAATCCCGGCATCACTAGCGTCACGATCTTAGCGTGACAATCCAAAATACCTTGACATGGGGACAACCAATCCATCCCCAAACTCACGTCAAACTCAACCATAATAAACAATAAGAGATCAACTCTTGTGTCCAATACCCTAATAGTCACCACACACGATCGATAAACACGGTCCACAATAATAGAATAGCCTACCGGCATAGATACATGAACAGGTGAAACTAAGGACTCACGGGGCATATCTAAATAACGAGCGAAATACGACGATACATACGAATAAGTGGAACCAGAGTCAAATAATATGGAAGCATCCATGTGGCACACTGAAACAATACATGTGATCACTGCGTCTAAAGCAACAGTCACCTGATCGACCTCCCCTCTAGGGCGACCTCTAGCTGCCTGAGCCCCACCTCGAGCTGGCTGTGCAAGTGGTGAAGTAGCCGGTGCGAAATTCATAACCTGACCCCCTACTGAACTGGGCCTCCCAAAAGACGGGGACAATACCTCCTCATATGTCCAAACTCTCCACACTCGAAGCAACTCTGATCCGTTAATAGTGGCAGGGAATGAATCAGACCCCTAGAACCAGAATAACTACTAGAAGGACCTAGCACAAATGAGCCCTGAAATGATGGAGCAAGGGATGAACTTCGAACTGAGAGGGAATTGAGAGATGACTGACCCGAATGAGCACTGTATGAACCATGGCTAGCTAATGCACCACGATGAATCGTACGAGCCATCTTTGAGGGCCAATAAGGATGACCCCTGCTGTGGTGGGACTGTCCTACAGATGAGGCACTGTTGAAACCACCCAAACCGTGAGCCCTCTTGGCCTCCCTCTCCTCATGCTCCTGACTATGAACCTGCTCTAGGCGCCTAGCAATATCAACCACCTCGTCAAACCTCGCACCTGATGCAATCTCCTGAGTCATGATGAAGCGTAGTCCATAGGTCATCAATGAACCTCCTAATCCCCTCCCTCTCAGTGAGGACTAACCACACCGCATGACGAGCCAACTCTGAAAATCTCATCTCATATTGGGTTAGTGGCATACCCTCCTGGCGTAGCTGCTCAAACTGCCTACACAACTCCTTCCTGTGGGTCTGTGGAACAAACTTCTCTAATAAGAGAACTGAGAACTCATGCCATGTAAGTGGTGCAACGCCGGCTGTCCTGCTCAACTCATAGGCCCCCATCATTTAAAAGCTACCCCCGACAGCTAGAAAGTAGTAAATAAGACTCCACTGGTCTCCAGAATACCCGCCGTGCGAAGGATCTGCTGGCACCTGTTTAAGAAGTCCTAAGCATCCTATGACACTGCCCCACTAAACTCNAGGAGAAACTCTGAGCAATACCTTCTCTCCAACCATATAGGCAACATCACGAACCGTCTGATCGGCGTAATGCTTTTGTCTAGACTGTGCCGTGCGAAGCCGATCCTGAATCAACTTGACCTTGTCCAAAGCATAGCCTAGCCTCACCCGGATAAAACCAACCAACTGGAGACCGACATTGCCTCCCATATAAGGCCTCATACGAAGCCATCTGAATACTCGATTGTTAGCTGTTGTTGTATGCAAACTCTACAAGCGCTAGAAACTGATCTCAAGAACCCCTCGAACTCCATATCACAAGCGTGTCGCATATCCTCCAATATCTGAATGGTGCGCTCAGACTGTCCGTCCGTCTAAGGGTGAAATATTGTACTCAACTCAACCCATGTGCCTTACTCTCACTGCATTGCCCTCCAAAACTGCGATGTGAACTGTGTGCCCCGATTGGAAATAATGGACATTGGCACACCGTGAAGGCGAACAATACCGTGGATATAGATCTCAGCCAACTGCTTCGAAGAATAGGTAGTCCCAACTGGAATGAAATACGTGGACTTAATCAACTGGTCCACAATCACCTAAATAGCATCAAATTTCTTCGAAGTCCATGGGAGCCCAACAATGAAGTCCGTGGTAATACGCTCCCATTTCCACTCAGGAACCTTAAGCCTCTAAAGCAAACCGCCCGGCCTCTGATGCTCGTACTTCACTTGTTGAGAGTTCAAGCACCGAGATACAATCTCCACTATGTCTTTCTTCATTCTTCTCCACTAATAGTGCTACCGCAAGTCATGATATATCTTCAATGAATACCGCGAACTGTGGGGCACCTCAAAAATCAACTCACGTAAACCATCCATATTGGGCTCACAAATCCGACCCTGCATCCGCAACACCCCATCATCTCCAATAGAAACCTCTTTGGCATCACCATACTAATCTGTGTCCTTAAGGACAAGAAAATAGGGATCGTCATACTGAATCTCTCTGAAACGCTCATATAAAGAAGACCGAGAACCACGTAAGCTAATACTCGACTAGGCTACAAAAAATCTAACCTCATGAACTGATTGGCCAAGGCATGAATATCCGATGCAAGCGATCTCTCACCAATAGGAATACATGAAAGGCTACCCATACTCACCGCCTTTCTACTCAAGGCATCAGCCACCAGCCGCCCTTTCCGGGATGATACAAAATTGTAATATCATAGTCTTTTAACAGCTCCAACCATCTCCGCTGCCTCAAATTTAGATCTTTTTGCTTGAACATGTGTTGTAGACTCGGATGATCTATAAATACCTCACTAAACACGTCATAAAGATAATGCCTCCAAATTTTTAATGCATGGACAATGGCTGCCAACTCTAAATCATGAACGTGGTAGTTCTTCTCATGGGGCTTCAACTGACGTGAAGCATAAGCAATCACTCTACCCTCTTTCATTAAGACATATCCAATACCAATCCGAGAAGCATCATAATACACTATATATGAACCTGATGTTTAAGGCAATACTAGAACTGGAGTTGTGGTCAAGGCAGTCTTGAGGTTCTGAAAGCTCTCCTCACACTCATCAGACAACCTGAATGGGGCACCCTTCTGGGTCAATCTAGTCAAAGTTGCAGTAATGGATGAGAAAACCTCCATGAAGCGGCGATAATATCCGGCCAAGCCAAGAAAACTCTGAATCTCAGTAACCGAAGACAGTCTGGGCCAAGTATGAAATTCCTCAATCTTCTTTTGATCTACCTTGATCCCCTCACTAGACACCACGTGCCCTAAAAATGGCACTGAATCGATCCAGAACTCACACTTAGAGAATTTATCATAACGATTCTCCCCCCTCAACGTCTGTAATACAATTCTCAGATGTTGTGTATTCTCCTCCTGTCTACGTGAGTACACCAGGATATCATCAATGAATACTATGACAAACGAATCAAGATATGGATGGAATACACTGTTCATCAGATGCATGAATGTTGCCGGGACATTGGTCAGCCCAAAAGACATCATAAGGAACTCGTAGTGACCATAGCAGGTCCCGAATGCTGTCTTCAGAATATCCGACTCCCGAATCTTTAACTGGTGATACCAGACCTCAAATCAATCTTAGAGAACACTCTAGCTCCCTGAAGCTGGTCGAATAAGTCATTATTGTGTGGCAAAGAATATTTGTTCTTAATTGTATCTCTGTTCAACTGCCTATAATCAATGCACATCCGGCTAATGAACCCCTTATCAAGAAGCTCAGGCGACACACTAGGCCTAATGAACCCCTTATCAAGAAGCTCATGAAGCTGCCCTTTCAATTCCTTCAACTCTTGCTGGTGCCATACGATATAGAGGAATAGAAATGGACTGAGTACCCCGCACCAAGTCTGTAGAAAACATATCCAGAAAGTCTCGCACTACCGGAATAGAATTAATGGCAGGTGTATCAGTACCATCATCTCTCATAAAAGCCAAATATGCCAAACACCCCTTCCCAACCATCCATTGGGCCTTGAGATATGAAATCGCCCTACTAGGAACATAGTCCAGAGAACCTCTGCACTTAATCTTAGGTAATCCCGGCATCACTAGCGTCACGATCTTAGCGTGACAATCCAAAATACCTTGACATGGGGACAACCAATCCATCCCCAAACTCACGTCAAACTCAACCATAATAAACAATAAGAGATCAACTCTTGTGTCCAATACCCTAATAGTCACCACACACGATCGATAAACACGGTCCACAATAATAGAATAGCCTACCGGCATAGATACATGAACAGGTGAAACTAAGGACTCACGGGGCATATCTAAATAACGAGCGAAATACGACGATACATACGAATAAGTGGAACCAGAGTCAAATAATATGGAAGCATCCATGTGGCACACTGAAACAATACATGTGATCACTGCGTCTAAAGCAACAGTCACCTGATCGACCTCCCCTCTAGGGCGACCTCTAGCTGCCTGAGCCCCACCTCGAGCTGGCTGTGCAAGTGGTGAAGTAGCCGGTGCGAAATTCATAACCTGACCCCCTACTGAACTGGGCCTCCCAAAAGACGGGGACAATACCTCCTCATATGTCCAAACTCTCCACACTCGAAGCAACTCTGATCCGTTAATAGTGGCAGGGAATGAATCAGACCCCTAGAACCAGAATAACTACTAGAAGGACCTAGCACAAATGAGCCCTGAAATGATGGAGCAAGGGATGAACTTCGAACTGAGAGGGAATTGAGAGATGACTGACCCGAATGAGCACTGTATGAACCATGGCTAGCTAATGCACCACGATGAATCGTACGAGCCATCTTTGAGGGCCAATAAGGATGACCCCTGCTGTGGTGGGACTGTCCTACAGATGAGGCACTGTTGAAACCACCCAAACCGTGAGCCCTCTTGGCCTCCCTCTCCTCATGCTCCTGACTATGAACCTGCTCTAGGCGCCTAGCAATATCAACCACCTCGTCAAACCTCGCACCTGATGCAATCTCCTGAGTCATGATGAAGCGTAGTCCATAGGTCATCAATGAACCTCCTAATCCCCTCCCTCTCAGTGAGGACTAACCACACCGCATGACGAGCCAACTCTGAAAATCTCATCTCATATTGGGTTAGTGGCATACCCTCCTGGCGTAGCTGCTCAAACTGCCTACACAACTCCTTCCTGTGGGTCTGTGGAACAAACTTCTCTAATAAGAGAACTGAGAACTCATGCCATGTAAGTGGTGCAACGCCGGCTGTCCTGCTCAACTCATAGGCCCCCATCATTTAAAAGCTACCCCCGACAGCTAGAAAGTAGTAAATAAGACTCCACTGGTCTCCAGAATACCCGCCGTGCGAAGGATCTGCTGGCACCTGTTTAAGAAGTCCTGAGCATCCTATGACACTGCCCCACTAAACTCTGGAGGCCTGAGTCTCCCATACCGCTCTATCCTCCTCTGCTCCTCGTCACTCATAGGTAGACCAACCTGGACTTGAGCAGCTGCAACCGGCTAGGCTGGTAGTACCCCTGGTGTCTGAAGTCCCTGAACTACCTACTCTAGAGTACGGGCAGCGGGAGTCTGAGCACGTCCCCCAGCCTAAGAAGTGGCTGGGGCGGCTAGAACTGAAACCTCATGAGGAAGGCTAGTGCATATAATGGATATCTAGGATAAAGCCTCCTAAAGTCCTGGAATCGCAATGGGCACAGCTGGTGCCTGAGCTGGTCCCACCGGATCAACCACATCTGGTATTTGCTCTTGAGCTGTAGCAATCGGTGGCTACACAGGTGCTGCTCTAGCTGCAGTATGAGCTGCGCCTCGGCCTCTACTGCAGACCTGGCCTCTCGCGGCCCTAACTGGTGGTACTGGTGGTCGTCTGCCCTATCTAGTTGCACGTGCCCTCACCATTTAGGAGCGAATAGAATAATAGAAGTTTAGTTTCCAGAATCATCAATTCCGCACGACAAAAATACTAGAAAGGGAAGTTACCTAATGGTTCGGTAGCCTCTCGAAGATAAGTACAGACGTCTTCATACTGATTCGCAAGATTCTACTAAACCTGCTCATGACTCGTGAGACCTACGTAACCTAGTGCTCTAATACCAAGTTATCACAACCCAAATCCCATCTTGTGGTGATGGCACCTATCACATTACTTGGCAAGTCGAAAATAACATAATAACCATTCATTTTAAATTAAAAACATGATTTAATAAGTTCAACAGTGAAAAATCTCATAAATTACTAATAAGAACAACTGCGACTCAACTACTACAATCCCAAAATTCTGGTGTCACCAAGTACATTAGCTACTAAAGTAAACATAGTCTAAAACTCTAATATAACTGTATGGGAATATAGAACAGCAATGAATAAACTGAAAGGAAAAAGAGTCGAGGTCTGCGGGCGTCGTGGCAGCTACCTCAATAGTCTCTGAGCAGACGTTGCACCAAATCTAGCAACCACCGTGTCCAGATGTACCTGGATTTGCACGCGAAGTGCAGAGTGTAGTATGAGTACAACCGACCCAATGTACTCAATAAGTAACAGGACTAACCTTTGGCTGAAAGCAGTGACGTGCTCAGAAAGATACATTTCGAATCAAAATAATGGCAGCACATATATAACAAGATAATGACATTAATAACTCAGAGAACTTCCATATTCCGCTTCTACACAATACATACATTTAGGAATGCTTTCAAGTTCAATAACTTATACTCAACACTAATAACATATGTTAAGTACAACTAGCATGAGGAATGTTACATATCAATGCCTACATGCCAAATGCAAGGCATCACAGTGATAATCTCAAGTACTCCATCAGTCAGTCTCAACTCCCACTCATCACACACAATCACTCAGCACTGTATGATACATGCGCTCACTACTGGTATGTCAGAATTCAGAGCGGCGCATCCTGACCAAGCAAGCCAATATGTCCTGTTGTGGCGTGCATCCCGATCCCATAAAAATAAATAAGCCAATAAGATCTGCTGCGGTTGCAACCCGATCCATAATAAAAATAATTGATATAAAGCAATATGACATGTTGTGGCATGCAGCCCGATCTACAAAATCACTCACAACACGACTCTTAGGCCCCAACTCAGTCATCAATCTCTCCAATCTCGTGAGCTCACATATCTCATGCCACTCAACCCAAACAATGATAACATGATGTAACGGTGAATGATAACAAATACTGATATATGTTATGCAAATGAATGAATATGACTGTGCACAAAATAGCTACTTAAGCAAGTAACTCAATAGTGGTAATTGCCTCGGTGGGTCCCAACAGAATTAGCACATATCCTAAATATGATTTCTAACATGAGTCACATTTCAATTACTCTAACACGTAGAAGTTACATGGATAGAAACAAGATTAGGTAACTACACATTACCACAAAATCAATCGAGTTATAATTACCACGATGCACGCTCACATGCCCATCACCTAGCATGTGCGTCACCTCTACACTAACCATATAACACATAATACAAGGATTCATACCCTCAATACCAAGTTTAGAAGTGTTACTTACCTCTAAGTACGCAACTCAGTGCTCCAACAAACCCTTGTCTCGCGAATCGGCCTCTGAACGACTCGAATCCAATCACAAACAACTCAATATAATCAATAGAAACTATAGGAATCAATCCCATACGATAAAGTTAAGTTCTTTAACCAAATTCAAAAAGTCAACCAAAAAATTCAACCCCGGGGTCATGCCTCGTAACCCAACAAAATTAACAAAATTCGAACACCCATCCAATAACGAGTCCAAGTGTACCAAAATCATCGAATTCCGACCACAAATCTATCCTCAATCCCTCAAATGTTACTCTCCAATCCCTAGTCCAAAATCTCCCAAATTTCACCTTAAAAACAATAATCTAGGTGTAGAAATCAATGAGTATTCAATATTAATGAATAAAAATAATCAAAAGTTGCTTACCTCTTGAAATCTAGTGAATCTCCTCTCAAATATTAGTACTAGCCGAGCTTGCAAAATACAAAAAATGAAGAAAAGACACCAAACCTCGATTATATCTTCTGTCTAGGCATCTCACACCTGCGGTTCACATAACTGCATTTGTGATCCCGCAGGTACGACCCAAATTCTGCTTAAGGCACCTTACTTTTGCCCCTCGCATAATCCGCTTCTGCGACCATCCTCCCGCATCTGCGAGCTCGCAGGTGTGAAATCTTCCTCGCACCTGCGCAATGCCCCAACTTCACTCAGAGCCACTTCTGCGACCCCTTGACCGCTTTTGTGGCTTTGCACTTGCGGCCCATTTCTCGCAGGTGTGGCTGCACCAGATCTGTTCATACCAGTAAATTCATAAGTCCAAAATGTTGCATCCTACTTTGCATGAGACAAAACAAACCACAACTTATAGTACTCTACAAGGTTATTAAAGTTTAGAGTCGACATCTAATGTTTAAGGTACACTAGGACACCTATATTATCTCGAGGGGAAGGTGCTAGGCATCCCTCAAGATTCACAAAATATGGTTCATGTGGACTCAATCAAATAAATAAGGGAAGGTTCAAAAGAATAATTAATTTAATATTTACAAAGAATTATAAAAATAATTTGAGATGAAGAATGATTGAATGTGAACGTCACATGGTAAAACTAGGAATATTTATGTGCAACAGAATATATGCAAGGAAGTGGATAAAGAAAGTATGTGAAAGAGTTAGATTTTAAATGACTAAGTGAAGTGTATCATCAAGCAAAGTATTTAGAAATTAACCAAATGACTTTGAGTTGAACGGAATAGTCTCGAAAGATTTTAATTGTAATCAAGATCAACTGTTGTAAGAAAACGTGTCTAGAAAATGATTGAACAAGAGTGGAAAAAGGAATTACCTTTGAATAGTTTTTATATAATGAATAGAGTAAGAAGTGGGTTGATTAATATTTGCAACAAGATTATAAAAAATAAATTAACTAAATGATAATTAATTATAACAAATGAACAATGAAATATGTTTATATTTATGTACATGTGTGGTAAAAAGTAAATAACAAAATATATGAAATGACTTTCACTTTCTTTTGAAATTGGTGCACAAAATGTGAAGAATGCATTTTTTTTAAAAGAATGGATTAAGTAAGAAAGAAACAATATATGATTTGACTAAAATACAAAAGTTTTATAAAGGGTAAAACGCAATGTAAGATAAGCCTAAGGGATGTACAAACACTATATCTTACACTTTTAATCTTCTAAATAAGTATAAAAGAATTTTTTTAAAATGAATGATCATATGTCACGGCCCAAAAATGACCGTCGTGATGGCGCCTATCTTGGAACTAGGTAAGCCACAACTCAATAATTTCAACACAGTAAAACACTCTTTTAGAAATAATAGCAGAATAATTTATATTAAAGAAAAGCCATTTTAAAACAGAATTTAACCAAAATACGGTACAATCCATCTCAAAACCGGGGTGTCACTGAGTACACGGGCGTCTAAAACCAGAATACAGTCCACAACGGTATCTAGAGAATAACACTGAAAGTGCAAATAGAATAAGGAAAGGAAATCAAGGCCCGCGAACGCCATGCAGCTACCTCGATAGTCCCCGAACTCTGATGCCTCAATCAGCAGCCACCGCCATGACCAAGAACGCCTGGATCTGCACACAAGGTGCAGGGAGTAACATAAGTACATCCAACTTAGTAAGTAACAAGTCCAAACCTTGGACTGAAAGGTAGTGACGAACTCAACTGGTACATATAAAATAGAAATAACTATGCAGAAACGTAGGCATGCTCTCAAATCACATAGGCAACTCGAACAGTAAAGTAAAGCATATCCAATCAGTGTAATGAATATAACTCTGTTATCGCTACATGCCAATGCACATACTGTAAGTGATGCA
>AWOL01S0315524.1:0-15941 GCA_000715115.1 Nicotiana otophora | reverse complement strand
CATATTTGCCATCTCTCCACTAGTGATGTCAACATGCACATAGGCTTCGCTTAACACCTGAATCAAGGCGTTCTTGTGTGTGTCCAAGTTCTGCAACAATGACAAGATGGATATTTGGGCGGGAGTTTTGTTCAGGTGATCAACAACAAAATACTCCTTTGCTTCTATCATTATCCATAGATCATTAGTACCTGTTTCCACAATAGGTAGTTTTGGCGCGGTCTCCCTACTTGTCCCTCCCTGGGTGAGATTCGCCGACGTGTAAACTCTTCCTGTTCTAGCTATTCCTTGGGCGGCGCCCGCTTCTTCCATCATTCTTTCCTTTCCTTCTTGCTTCAGCCACATCAGATTAGTAGGATGGTGATTGAGTTACCATCACAGTGAACAGTGGCCTAGATGTAAAAACTTCAACCTCGAATGGTTCCTTGGTTTGCACCACAATTGGTGAGAGTGTTACCGGGGATGTCATAGCAGTGTCTCCTTCTCGAATAAGACAGATGAACCCTTTCTGGTCCCATTCTTTGTCAGTCTCGATCATATTTACTCCCTTACCCCTATGGTCAGGAAGGGGGTTATTGCGGACATTCGGTGCAGATTCCTTTGCCTGTATTACCTTAGTATCAATCAATATCTGGATCTTGTCTTTCAATATGGGACATTCTTTAATGGTGTGCCCTTTAATGCCTGAGTGATAGGCGCAAGTTTTGTTGGGGTTGACCCATTGAGAGGGATTTTCAATCGTGGCTGTAGGAATGTGAGTGACATAACCGGTGGCCTTTAGTCTCTCGTACAATTGGGCTATTGGTTTGGTGAGAGGAGTGTATTGTTTAGGAGCTTTGCGGTCGAAGTTGAGTTGGGGTTTCAGTTAGTTTTGTCGGGCATGTGAAGATGATTGATAGTAGGCTGGCTGGGTATTATAGGTATGGTAGGTGGTAGTAGGATAATGGTATTTTGGGGATGAGGGATGATATGTTGGTGTGGGAAATTTAAGATAGTTTAGGGGAGACTTTGGCCTTTGGTATACCATCACGGCACCCTCTTCATTCTTCTTAGAAATGTCTCCAGACAAAAGCTATATTTGTGGCTTGCAAGCTTCGAAATTGGTAACCATGCCACTCTTGATACCCTCTTCAATTCTTTTTCCTAACTTGATGATGTCAGAGAACTTGTGATTCTCTATGACCATCAATTTTTCATAGTACTGTGGGTCCTGAGCTCAGACGAAGAACTTATTCTTTTGTTCTTCCTCCAGCGGCGGCCTTACCTTAGCAGCTTCTGATCTCAAACGAGTGGCATACTCACAGAAGGTCTTCGTGGGTTTCTTCTTGAAATTCTGGATATAGAAAACATCTTGTGCATTCTCCGTATTGAACCTGAATCTATGCATAAAGTCGGATGCCATACTTACCCAATTAGGCCATTTATTTGGGTTTTGACTGATGTACCAGTATAAGGCATCTCCAATGAGACTTCGCATGAACAACTTTATGCGGATTTGCTCATTTTTGCCTACGCCCACAAGTTTGTCGCAGTAAGTCCTCAAATGCACCTTGGGATCACTGGTGACATCAATCATTTCAAACTTCAGGGGTTTGTAACCTTCAGGTAGCTCCATATCCGGTGGGATACATAAATCTTCATAATTCAAAGCTTTGACACTGTCTCCTCCCTCAATACTCCGGATCCTTCCAGATAACTTCTTCAACACTTCAGCCATGTTCCTGATGAGCAGGTCCTTTTCGGTATGTTCGGGCATGTATAGTGTGTGATGTAGGGTGTATGGTAGATTTTACATGTATATGGGGTTGCTTTGGTGGATTCTAGGGACTTGAGTGTATGGATGATCATTGATGGAGGCCTGAGGTAGATCGTGGGCAGGTTGTGATACATTTTTAGGAGTAGGGATGTGGCAGTTTGCGGGTATTAGGTTGTATTATGAGGATGTTCTTGAGGAGCTTGTGACGGTGAAGGGTTTAGGTTTTGTGCGAGTGTGGGGTAATGGTATTGTTGTGTAGTAGGGTGATTTTTTTGGAGTTTGGGGTTGTGGATTCTGGGGTTGTGGCTGGTTTGAGTGGTGGTATTTTGGTGATAGATGTCCGGGACGTTCAAGGTGAGGGACATATTAGCGAGATTTCAGACCTGCTCGAGCTTGCCTTGTAACTCCAAAATCTTCTTCTCTAATCACAGAACCAGTTCGTTCTGCCCCGGTGTACTTCTTCCATCTTAAGTCTCCACATTCACTCCCATAGGAGCGTTTTCTTTCATGTTACCACTCAAATCATCCATCTTTCCTTTACCCTGGCTTTTGATGTTGTTAGGAGGGGGAGGAAGTGGAGGACCTCTAGATCTGGTGTGGTATGCTGTTGTTGCAAGAATGCACGAACCAACCTTTGGTAATGGGAATAATAAAAATAAAAAAAATAAAAAAAGGTAGCCAAGTTAACAAGATGAAATAAAAGAGTCTTGCAATATCTTAACAGATAACATACAAGGCACACAATGGTTCGCGTCCTAATTTGGGGACCTAGTTGCGCCTAAGGTAGGCTAAGCGACAGGTAGACATTGGTGTAATTTGTGCCAACATTGCTTCATACCATTAATGCGAAAATAAATCAAACCAATCTATTACTAAATCGAAATAATAATATAGAATTACTAATTGTACAAAGCCATATTACATCGAATCTAAACGAAACCTAACTATAAAACAATAAAAGAAAACTCTCCTATTCTACTTGGTCCCAGATGGATCTTCTCCATGCCTTGCCTTCTTGGATCCATCGATCACGTTCCCAAGGTCCCGCATGTCGAGCAACAAGTAAGTCATTGTTAGCTTTCCTCCTTCATCATATCCCATACCTTGGCAGTCCCAAAGCCTCTTCCTCGTCTTCCATTCCAACTCCATCAACCCTTTCTCTAAGTGCTCCAACCTCTATGTCGACTTGTTTTCTATCTCTTTCCACTCCCTTATCTCTTTCATGCCTTTCTTATTCTATGCCAAGTGCTTGGCCTCAGATTTGAAGACCCTCTTGCGCAACCTCTTGTACTTTACCCGAGCTTCAGCTTATTCGTCTATGATTCTTCCCTTCAGCTTAATTCCCGGTTTGACATCCATGGTTATGTCATCTTCTAGCCATGATAGGTAGTAGTACCTGTGTCCGCATGGTACCTATCGGGCTCTATAGTGTCTCCATCTACAATTATCTTTATATTCCATATGTGCTGAGACTCGAACTTGAACGGAATGACATCCCCTTTGAAGTCTGCCTTGTACTGAGTCATGTTGGCTATTTAGGGTATAAACCATTTCCTTCCAGCTTGCCTCATTACCCTTATTAGAGCATAAAGATAAATGCCTCGCAATCCAATTAATACCAAATGGGTGGCCTTGTTGGACCGAATTATGAACTCTTTGCTGGAAAACCACTCGAACATCCAGTGTACATGTTTGTCAGTCAGATTGCTGAAAAGGCATACCCATCCTTCAACATTTGCAGGCTTTGCAAATCTTATAGGAGCGAATGTCATTTTCTTTGTATGATGATTGGTAATATAACCATTCAATGGCCTATGAAGGAACTCTTGACTGTAGTCTCCTCTTTGGAGATGTTCTAAAATTCAAACGTATAGCAGAAGATTGCACCCCTCAAAATATCTAGCCCTATGCTTGCATAGGCCCAAGGCTATGTACATCTCAGCTAGTATCATAGGAAATATAGTGTAGTTTTGTCCCTAAGTTACTTCCATCACGGTCCTGGCGACCATGGCTAAACGAGTGTGAATTTGTCCTCAGTGCATTGGAAAAATCGGCAAACCCAAAAAACAGACTATGAAGACATAAACTCGATGATGAACCCATCCAACGGAGGTGATGGACAATTCTTCATGATACAAATGGTATGATTTGCTATGTCCATACCATTCGTATAGAAAGTCAAAGGGAATGTAGGACTTCTTCAAGAAACCCAACTCATCATTCTTCTTGAACCCAACCATATTCAGAAAACTGTGAGGTGTATGATTTTCTAGCACTAACAAACCCAGACTATCCCATGGAAGCCTAGCGGAACCTCCAATTTCTTCCCAAAGAGGGGTCATTTCCATATTTCCAAACCAAAAGACGGCCCTCGTTTCATCCCAAAACATAGTGGCTGCCTCAATTAGTTCTCTACTTGGCCGGATGTCCATCAAGGATGTTAAATGACCCAGTACCCTTACGTAATTCCTGTCACGGTGCGAGGTCATTCCACCAATCAATAAACAGAGGTGGGATGTTCTGAACCATACCGAACCTCGAAATTTCGTGCCTCATTTTCTGCATCAAACAACAGAGTTAGCCCTTCCCCCTCCTAATTTGATTAATTACGTGATAGCAGTCAACATGTTGGCACATTTTCTCCAAGTAATGCACATAGCATGAATGTGTCCCTCGAGATTATTGAGATCCCTTTGGACTTTGGACAAGTATTATCTCAAGGGATTCAATACGCCATGGTTATTTGAACCATCCTAGATTTAACATGATGCATGCACATTTTCAAGCAGAGTAGGTTTCTAGAAGGGTCTAGACTGATATTCTCAAGCGGACTACTTGAGAGGGAAAGGCGCGGGACTATCGACTGCATCGTTGATCAAGTAGTCTACCTATAATAAGCCTTTCCGATTTGACAAGGGTAGTTACGAAAAGTGCGGACACTCATCAAGCACCGCTATGTTTATAATTGGCATGAGTGGAACATGATGTCAAAAACATGCTTATGTGAAAATGATAACATGTAGTCAAGTAATTTACTTGGTGAAAGCACAAAATGGCAGTATTAAATAATGTGGTAAAATAAGAGAGATAGAGAGAAAAAAGGATAAGAAAAAACAAACAGTTTGCATAATTCACAAGATTCGGAAGACATAATTAAATGAAGCAAATAAATGAGATGGGGAAGGGTGGTTCATGATATAGAAATTTTGAGCAAATGAAGGGACGGGGAAAAGGAGGTACATGAAAGAAGTCAAGAAATTCAATAATCCACACAAGCAATATTCTTTATGGTAAGAGCCTAAGTATCCCCATCAGAGTCGACATGCTATCGTACCCCATTTTCTCGCGAAGGCGGGTTTCGACATATGACAACTCTTTTAAATGGGTATTAAAGGAGAAGAATCGCCATCTAACAATTTTGGGGTGTGTTAGGGCACCTATTTGCAAATAACTCTGTTTTAACTAGTCTGTNAAATATAGTTGCAAGAGTCAAGAGAACTAAATAGTTGCAAATAAACGAGCAAGTAAATGAGAAAACTAGATTTCAGCAGCAACTTAGTTAACAACAATCAAGAGACAACAATGAGAACTCCCAAATCTGGTACTTTAGAGTTCACAAGAGCTTCGAATGAGTTCCGAACAGTGCTTGCACCGGAGGAAGTCAATGAGTCGACAACAGTGGCCTTGGCCTTCAGCCGGCCAAGAATCCAATAATTTCAAAAAATATTCGAGTGTAACAGAGTGAGTGAGTTAAAGAGAGAGAAACAATTAAGGTCTGTCCTTAAGAGAATCGAGGGAGGGATTTATATAGTGTTTGAATTAAACAAGGAATATGGAAAACAATCAATCAAATACAAATAAAAAAATAAAATCGCGTGCAATCAATGACAGAGCCGATAAAGGAGATAAAACAATTTCAAACCCTAGTTGGGTCCAACGGCTGTAAATCGAACCAGGGATGCAAAACATAGTCCCTTGTTGAGCGTATATAGATAGAATGTCGTCTAAATTTTCACAAAATCGAAGTAAATTAGGCGCATTCTTGGAAAGGTAGTCCTTGCCAAAATAGGGCAAGTACTAAGCGACACCAAGAAAGCGTGAGTAGTAGCGAGATAGTGNAGAAGGTATTAGGCACTCTTCGAGGTCCACAAATATGGTTCCTGCCGAATTTTACACTATGTGCAGATTATCGAATTATAATTACCTTACATGAGCATGCCAATTAAGGGAGATTAAAGAATTCGAGTAATTGATCAGCTAATCAAAGTGAAAATAGGATAAAAATATTGATTAATAAAAATCGTACACAAGTGAAGGAAATAACTTGTCCGCTCATAAATAATTGGTACAACTCTTTGGAAATTAGAAGATACATCTTAGTCAAATCTAGGTTTCTCAACAAACAAATACACAAGGAATAATTAGACATGGGGGGTCCTAAATATTTTAGCCTAAAGGATCACCCCGTGCAACATAAATAATACTTCACAATCCTTTAAAGTACAAGGGTTGCTCATATTATTCAGCGAGCACACACTATCATCTCCTGCTACCCGATTACTATCTTTAAGTTGTTTACCTAAAGCGCACTAGTTCAATTCTGAGTCACGTCATATGCATGCCTACACGTCCCATGCCTATGGTCCAGGAGGCTTTGGACTACTATATAAGTGGTTCTAGACTCAATCTAGGTTGCTCAAAAATGAGAAAAACTAAGCGTTACATAGCTGAAACAAGTAGGACTTCATGTAAGACGCTAGTAGCACAAAAGGGTTCAAGTTCACCTCCACACATAGGTTCACATGCTTGTGATTCTCCAAACATCAGTGAAGAATAACAACAGAAAAGTCAAATGAGAGTGTATTCTAATCAGAATTGAGGCGAATAGTTGCTTTGCGAGTCAATTAAGCCTAAGGCATGGTTACTAGGTGAACGTATAGATGACCAATTAAACGTAAACAAGTTTGGAGTTCATACATGGACAATAAACGGACATGCTGCATTGTTGAAGTCCAATAGGCATGATTTTTAACGATCAAGTCTAGACAGTTTCAAGTACGAAACTGTTGAGCGGTACAAGTTCTCTTTTTATTGATCCTATAGTCATGATTTCTAGGCGACACACAATTGAGGGAAGTATTAGTGTTAAACAGTCCCAATTATTTAAAGCGGAGTCCTATATGCATGATGTCTATGTGTAGAAGTAAAATAGGACAAACAAGTAGCGAACGAAGTCAATTTGAATCGTATAGGCATGATTTCTAAACATGTTACGAGTCTTGTTGACAAGATCAATATTAGAGTTAATTAGAGTCCTAGATCATGTTCTCTAGGTTAATAAGCAAAATTAATGGCCTATAGACATGCTATCTATATGCAAGTGGTTTACTGGAAAAGAGCATGGCAAACAAAATAGCAAATAAAGCGTTTAAATCTTATAGGCATGTTTTCTATCCATTCATGCTAGAATTAGAGTACCTCAGCCTCCCTTTTACTAATTTCCCCATCACTTGTTCTTACAAATTATTACAGATCCAAATAGAATAATTACAGGCCAAAATAGAAGAATTACAGGCCCAACACAAATACAAATAACCCAGGGATGCTTTTGGGCCTACAACTAAGCTTCGAGCCCTATATGAATGAGAAGGCCCATACTCCAGATGTTGTCATTATTCTTCTGACCCCAAAACTAAACTAATCCAATGGTCCAGGCCCAAACAATAGAACAACTACCTTGCTTACTCATTGTTAAATACCAAACCAGCGGTAAAAATACAAGTGACAAACTATGTACTAGGCCGGCCAAACAACTTTAAGATCTAGGCATTTAGTCTTTAACGTTGTAGCTAACAAAGAGTAGGGATTTCCAAACTAAAGACACACAAACAGGATTACACAGTCCCCTACAGGCACATATAGCACACGTAGGGTAGACATATGTTGTGGCTTTCGAGAAACAAGTTCACAATGACAGGATTGAACATCGTAGGGTAGAAAAAGGTTCACTAAGTAGAAATTCAAAGTGAACATGGTCTAAAACTATGTTTAATGGGAATTCAGACATAGGAGCCTTAGCATGGGAATCTAAAGGAGACATGATCAAGGAACTAATTCTAGGGAAAATAGCAAGTAGCAGTTTTACACGAATGTCTCAACATGGAAATCTAAGGAAGACATGGTCACAACTAGCTAAACAGAAGTTCTATGGAAGTTAAAACAAGCAAACTGGTAGGCATAGTTTACAATCATTCACTTTGTTTCAAGCAGGAAAGACTTAGAATACTCGAGATTCTAGGCAAATATTATTCATCACAAGAAGTCTTAATACAAAATACAAAGCAGGGCATGACAATGAACTCGTAACAGGCATCAAATGTAGGATTCAGGTTTTAACATAATAACTAGGCAAACCTAAGAAGGATGGACAACAAGTTAAACATACATAGCGAGGATATCTTAAAGTTTAGGAATTAGGCAGGTTTGATTCCAGAAAAACATAAGAATTGCAGAACAGCATTAAAACGAATAGGATTGCATACAAAGGTAGCACAGTAGCAAATCAAGCTGGCTCACAGAAGTTCAAATAATATTAGGATACATAACATGAATGCAAATAAAAAAGGGAAATATAGTTGCAAGAGTCAAGAGAACTAAATAGTTGCAAATAAACGAGCAAGTAAATGAGAAAACTAGATTTCAGCAGCAACTTAGTTAACAACAATCAAGAGACAACAATGAGAACTCCCAAATCTGGTACTTTAGAGTTCACAAGAGCTTCGAATGAGTTCCGAACAGTGCTTGCACCGGAGGAAGTCAATGAGTCGACAACAGTGGCCTTGGCCTTCAGCCGGCCAAGAATCCAATAATTTCAAAAAATATTNATCAAGATGGACATAGTGAGTCATGAGAGGCTGAATTGCTTTACAAGGTAATGATTTGTCTTCAAATAGAAGGATCGGTATCAGAGGTAGCACTGACGATTTGAGTTGNGGAAGTCAATGAGTCGACAACAGTGGCCTTGGCCTTCAGCCGGCCAAGAATCCAATAATTTCAAAAAATATTCGAGTGTAACAGAGTGAGTGAGTTAAAGAGAGAGAAACAATTAAGGTCTGTCCTTAAGAGAATTGAGGGAGGGATTTATATAGTGTTTGAATTAAACAAGGAATATGGAAAACAATCAATCAAACACAAATAAGAAAATAAAATCGCGTGCAATCAATGACAGAGCCGATAAAGGAGATAAAACAATTTCAAATCCTAGTTGGGTCCAAGGGCTGTAAATCGAACCAGGGATGCAAAACATAGTCCCTTGTTGAGCGTATATAGACAGAATATCGTCTAAATTTTCACAAAATCGAAGTAAATTAGGCGCATTCTTGGAAAGGTAGTCCTTGCCAAAATAGGGCAAGTACTAAGCGACACCAAGAAAGCGTGAGTAGTAGCGAGATAGTGTAAATAAAGTAAGTAAATTGTAGGATTCCCTAGTGTTGCCGGATTCAGAGAGAATATTTGTTTTTTGTTTGGGGGGGAGGGTAAGGCAGCTAGGGTTCACAGAAGAGAGGAGGGATATTGAGAGAATGTAGAGGCAGACGGTTGGGGAAAATGGGAACTAGGGTTATGGGTTTTGGGTAATTAAAAATAGAGGGATTGCTATGGGCCGTTTATCATTTGAGATCAATGACCAGGATGAAAGGGAAGGCGGGGCGGGTCAACAAACGGGTCCCGGCCGGTTCAAGAGTAAATGGGTTGTTTGTCTTGGGTCTAGGGACTGCCGTGTTGGGCCTGTTTTGGTCCGATTTTAAGCCGATTTTAGGATGGAATTGAAAAATACGAAAATCAATTGAAAATAATTAAAAAACGATTTTAAAAAGCTATTTTGAAGTTAATACTTTCAAAATAATAGTGATGATTATAAAAAAGAGTTATTTTGACCTAATAGTATAATAAGGATAATTATTGAAAAATAGTGGCTATTATTGAAAATGATACACAAATACAAATATAGTTATATAAAATAAAGTAAAATATTATAAATATGCATGTAGGTGCAAATAGATAATTTGGACAACTAATCACCCTGAAGTAATTTTGAAAGAATAATTAATAAATATTTACCAATCTAAAATGCCAAAATCAATTTAAAATATTAAAAAAAGGTAAAATTATTTGTATGGAACTCTTGTAATAACAATTTGGCAAAAGTACAAAAAATAATATTTAAAAAATATATAGAAATAGTTTATAAAATATGAGAACAAAATTGAGTATCAACAGGTTGAAGATCAAATATGTGGTACCTGAGGATTTACCAGATTCGTTGCGTGGCTAAGGATTTAAGATTTGCATTGGATTGTGAAAGAGGCTTGGAGTACTTTTATATCATTATCGGTCCTACGATGCAGTGTTGGAGAGATGAAGGAACAGCTTTTGATTCTTTGAAGGTCTCTTTAGAGCAAGCATTTCGATTTGAGGTACTTTTGGGTGCATGGAAGGGAATAGAGTGGCTTACAGATCTTAGGACGACGTAGTTTCATATTGGGATCACTTGGGATGAGTTTTGATTAAAGGTCATAGTGTACTTGAAAATAAAAGTGTTTCCTTGAAGGCAGGTGAAGAGTTATCCGAAGAAGTTGGATCAATATCACAATGGTTTGGATCAACATGGTAATAGACATGATCAATTGTGTTGGTATGATGGGGCATTACAGTCACTTTTGTGGTAGGATATCAGGGTTTAGCAGTCCACGTGACTTGGTTGACTTTGAAAGATTAAGTTCTAGTGGCTTTATTATGTGCAAGTGGGTTTCTTAAATCTTGAGGTATTTTTGACTATGACTTTAAAAATTAATGTTGCTTACATGCTTGGAGAGCTGTTGCATGATGGTGATTGACACATGGGTTGATCGAAGTTGTGTGCTTCTAGGCAAGGGAGTGCTTATAAGAAGGGATATCCTACACGATATTTGTATCTAGCTGTGGGATTCTTGTACATAGATATGATATCAAGATGGACATAGTGAGTCATGAGAGGCTGAATTGCTTTACAAGGTAATGATTTGTCTTCAGATAGAAGGATCGGTATCAGAGGTAGCACTGACGATTTGAGTTTCTTGAGAAGGTATAGTAGTACTGAGTTCAATATCACCAAAATATGGATATTGATTAGGTGTCAGACACTCAAGCCATATCTATTCTACTATATCACATAGCTCCGACTGAGTTGAAGGAATTGAAGGAGCAGTTGTTGGATAAGGGATTCATCAGGCCAAGTTTTTCTTCTTGGGGTGCGCCAATGTTGTTTGTGAATAAACAAGATGGTTCTATAATAACACACATTGATTATAGGCAGTTAAACAAGGCCATTATCAAAAATAAATATCCATTGCCTCATATTGATGATTTGTTTGATCAACTTCAGGGTACCAAGGTATTCTCGATGATTGATTTGAGGTCGGGCTATCATCAGTTGAATACTAGGGCTTTTGTCATTCCAAAGACAGCTTTCAGGACTCGTTTTGAACATTATGAGCTTTTGGTGATGTCCTTTGGTTCGACTAATGCTCTAGCAACTTTCATGCAATTAATGAACAATGTGTTCTAGCCATATCTGGATTCTTTTGTTATTGTACCCATTGATGATATCTTGGTATATTCCTGTAGTGAAGAGGAGCACGAGCAACATTTGAGGATTGTACTTCAGATTCTGAGGGAAAGGAAGATGTATGCTAAGTTTTCAAGTGCAAGTATTGGTTAGATTCGGTAGTATTTTTGGGTCATGTCATGTTTGGGGATGATATTAAGGTTGATCCTAAGAAAATTGAAGCAGTTTAGAGTTGGCTTACGTTGACACCTAATTTTGGCTCGCCGTATTTCAAAATAACTTCTACAGGCTTCCTAGGCATTAATTCCATGATATGGCACTTAGCGCATTTCTTCAATTTTAATGCGATTTATTGATAATTACCCTTGTTTTTGAGATATATAGAATTTTTTATCATTTTATTAGAGTTGGTTAAATACTTCCATTTTTGTGCTTTTTCTGGATATCAAAATAATTTATTGATAGTTTTCCTAAGTTTTAAAAATATTAGGATTTTCTTTATCAATTTGTTGTCGTTTAAGAATAAAAATAAAAATTATTACAATATTATTCTATTCATTGACATTTTTCATAAATACTACAAGCCATTCTTTCTATTAAATAATCTTCTTTAATTTATAGCATAGTATTTTAATACATGGGAGCCAGTAGAATTTATTTTAAAATACAGATAAAATCCACTTAAATCTCATATTTTGTCAATATCTAATGTGACAAGTATTGTGATGTGACAACACATATGATGTGATAACTATGTGATGTGACAACACATGTAATGTGACATGACATCCTTTTACCCAATAGATAAAATTCATTTATTCAAAGGACAAAGACTATTCTTTTGCCTATATAAAAGAGGTCATCCTCTACAATGTACACACACATTCACACATTAGCACTTTTTCATCTCGCTCTAATTTTTACATTAGCATTTATATCACAAATAAAATGGGAAAAAGGGGTTTAGGGGAGGCAAGGTAAAATAAAAGAGGGGAGATACAATCAAACTTTTACAAGGGGTTGAAGCCCTAAATTTTCTTATCTCTCTTTGTCACGACCCAAAACTACCATTGGTCATGATGGCACCTAACCCTACTTGCTAAGCAAGCCAATCATAAATAATAACAAAGCATGATAAAAAAATTATAAAATAAATAAGCCTGAAAGACAAATATCCATAAATAATATCAAATCATTACCCAACTCTCCAGAAATGGCAGCACTAAGTCATGAGCTCAATTGTACGAATATAAGTCTGAAACACAGAAATACTGTTTGAAACAACAACAATAAAAGAAAATAGGAAGAGACGCTAGGGACGGAGATCAAGAAGCAGCTCTACCTTGGTCTCTACAGCACAACAAACAGCTCAATTTACAAAGCTTGACTGGGTCCAACTCTAAAATCTGCACAATTAAGAGTAGAGTGTAGTATAAATACAACCAACCCTATGTAATCATTAAGTATCATGACTAACCTTAGCGAGGTAGCCGGGACAAGAATTACCAATAATACTCACTTAACAGCCTATTCAGTTTATAAACATGCAAGTACACATCAACGGTACCAGAACTAAGCATGAAATATAGGTATAACCAATCAGTGCATATAGACAAGATATGTGCAAGTCTTATAACAGTTTAACAGCTAGCATATAGAGAAGATATATATTTATCACCAATAAATGATCAACATTTGCATATAAAGAAGATATGCATAAATAATCACGTCAATGTGCACAAGTTAACATATAGAGAAGGTATGTATCGTGCCTTCATCTTTTAGTCAAAGCAAGAGATATGCATAAAGAGGTATGTATATATTCCAAAACTAGTACATAGAGAAGAAATGCGATAAAATCATGTATTCACCCAAAGTATTTGCAAATAGAGAAGAGATGCAATAACCAAATACTAATCAGTTTTCACTCATACCACGTGTATGTCATCAAGAGAGAAACATGAGAGGACGATCCTAGGGGAATGGATCCTTATCCTCATGCTGCATGGACAAGTCACATGCCATAATATATAATAACTGCGCGGACCATAATATATATTAACCGTACGGACCACTCACGTGCTATCATAACTCAACCCGCACGGACCACTCACGTGTTGCCAATCTAGTCCATATCACACAAAACTTATATACAAGAATACATATACACAAATAATTGATATCAAATCACATACTCATGTACTGATAAAAGTAACATGATAAGGTGTATGCATGTGTGAAGTATGATACCATAGTTCAGATTAGGCGGACATGCCTAAAATTAGCGATTATCATGTTTGAACAGGAGATTAACCTACACATGATCTCTAGCATGATTCAAAAAGCTCACGAAGGGATAAAAACATACGAAGCATGTAGCAAGAATCATAGTATCTAATACAAGTCATAACACGGCCTAAGGACTACCCCTAACATGGATAAAACCTAGTGCATGCAAACATGCTCATCCCCCGCATGTGTGTCACCCTCAGCGCATAGCCATCATCAATAAGTCATGCAACTAGTCCCTCAAACAAAGGCTAGCAAGATACTTATCTCAAACAAGCAAAATCAATACTCCAAAAATTCCTTCCCTCACAAATCGGCTTCCAAACGACTCGAATCTAGCCAAAAATAACTCAATAATGTCAAATAAACATATATGAATCAATTCGAAACAATAAAGCTTCATTTTTTACTCAATTTTCAAATACATTATGAAAACCCGAGTCAAGGGGTAGATCCCGAGTACTCATAACCCTATGAGTCTAAATATGTGATTAGATTCAAAAACTAAGTCCAAATCAACCCTCAAATTCCCAAAATTCATCCTCTTAAGTTGTAGGAAAACCCCCCAATTTTCCTATTTCAAATCCACATTCAAGTGCAAAAATCTATAGGGAATTGAGATACATAATAAATCCAAGTAGAAAATACTTACCCTCAAAGTGGTGATGAAAATCTCCCCAAAAATCGCCTCTAGCCTAGCTCAAAAACTCCAAATAATGAAAAATGAGCTAAACCTTTAAACTATATGGTCGCCCAGCAATTTCTAGATAAGAACCTCACATCTACGAGTCCGCATATGTGGTCCAAAATTATGCATATGAGACCTCCAATCAGTTGGCCATTCCTCGCAGGTGCGGAACCCCTTTCGCAAATGTGAAGTCCACATTTGCGAACCACCCCCGTAGAAGCGACCATCATAAAAGTGCCAAATGCGCGTATGGTCGGTTTCGTTGTTTGTGCGATTCGGGATTGATTTAGAAGAATGATTCTTGTTTTTAGAAGCTTAAGTGGTAAGAGTTTATCGGAGTTATATATTTTATGTAGACGATTTTAGAATAGTGTTTTTATGATTCCAATAGTTTTGTATGGTAATTTTTGACTTAGGCGTACGTCCGAATTTGGATTTGTAGGTCCGTAGGTTGATTTGATACTTTTTGGAAAAAGTTGGAATGTTGAAGGTTTGGAAGGTTGAGAGGTTTGACCGGGAGTCGACTTTGTTGGTATTGGGTTTAGATTGTGGTTTTGGGAGTTGGTATAGTTCCGTTGTGTCATTTGGGATTTGCATGCAAAATTTGAGGTCATTCCGAGTTGATCTAATATAGTTCGGGGTGAGTTGTAGAAGTTGAAAGTTCATTAGTTTATTAGTCTTGAATTGAGGTGCGATTCATAGTTTTGATGTTGTTTGGTGTGATTTGAGGCCTTGAGTAGGTCCGCATTATGTTTTAGGATTGGTTGGTGTGACTGGACGGGGTCCCGGGTGCCCCGGGCATGTTTCGGATGAGTTTCGGGCCATTTCGCTCATGTTTGGAGTTGCTGGTTCTCTAGTGTTTCAGTTGTTCTTCGCGATTGCGAAGATGAAGCGGCGATTGCGTAGTGATTCTTGGCACTGGGGTGATTTTGTTCATCACAAACATGACCGGGGATATGTGTTCGCGAAGGTTTGAGCTGATTGTACTCCACGTTCGCGTAGGGAAGCTGGGGGCTGGTGGAATTACTTGTCGTGTTCGCGATGTGTGGGACGCTGTCACGCCTCGAACCTGGGGGGGAGAGACTGGCACTGCCTCACTTAACCTAGCGTACCAACTTGCGACTGAGGGACTCTAAATATACAATGTCATACTTTGGCCATGGTGCCACATTGCAAGACAATTTGCGAAACAAAATATAAAACTGAACGGAAACTAGCTCTAACTAAACATCAATATAAAGTTGGGCCGACAAGGCCGTCATAACTACTACAACGGACAAACCAACAAAATATACATATAAGGCCTACAAGTCCAAAATACTGCACTAACTGACAGGATATATCTACAAGCCTCTACCGATGGATGTACTGTGATCGGAACATGGCCCCGACCTACCCATAATATATATACACACATATATACACAATGTGTACTCAAAATCCTAGACCCAGCAACTCCGAAGGACGTGGAGCTTACCGATCAAGCTGATCACGGATAGCACCTACGGAGGAGGTCTACCAGGCTGTCTATCCGTGCCTGCATGCATGAAATGCAGCGTCCCCAGGAATGGGACGTCAGTACGAAATAATGTACCGAGTATGTA
>AWOL01S0315490.1:0-13555 GCA_000715115.1 Nicotiana otophora | reverse complement strand
TTGGTGCTCGGCAAGTATGGCCCGGGTGCTAGTCATGACCCTCCAGTTGGGTCGTGACAGTAACTACTTATCCCATATGGTATCCTAACCTAATCCAAACGCCTTCATTACAACCTGGAATAAGTCCTAATTGATTTTAAACCTACCGGGCTTACATTAGTGGTGATCTACATGAGGGGTAAGTCTATGGTACTTGAAGCCTTACTTGTGGAATTCTTTTGTAAGAGAAGAGTGAACCTTTCATTGATCAAAAGATTGAGTGCTAATTCTTGAAGTGAGCTTGGCAAATGGAAGGTAGAGGAGGAAGATTTTGGACTCCACTATGATCTACATGATAGAACAAGAGTCCTTGATGAGTTAAGTCAATTCTTGAAGCTCAAGTGTTACATTAGAGTTATATGTGCATAATATGTGATTTGTAACCTTGTTGAAAATGCATGAGTATTGTGGGTAATTATTGGTCCCAACTGAATATGAATGGCTTACAATTGACTCTTTGAAATGACCTTTCACTTTGAGGAGGTGGAAACTAATCTATTTGCTTGAGTACAAGCAAAGACTTAAGTTTGGGGAATTGATACGTGTGGATTTTAACCACTTATTAGTACCTACTTGCTTTAGTTTTAAGTACAAAAATGTTGATTCTTGTTCCCAAAACTAATGAAATTGTGCAAATTGTAGGCATGTTGGAGAGTTGGACCTCAACAAAGATTTCTAACTCAAAAAGGAGTGTTCTAGCTCATAAAGTCAAGAAGGAGTGCAACAGGCCAAAGTGCGGTCCGCATAAGTAATTTTGCAGTCGCAGAAGAAAGTGCGGTTCGCAGAAATACATCTATGGACGCAGAACAGGCACCTGAAGCTCAGAGGATTTTGGAGAAGTCCGGTCCGCATTCTAAATGTGCGGCCTCAAAACATGGTCGCACTGACAGGAATTCAAAAGGTTCCGAGAATGTGCAAAACGACCAAGTGTGAAGCCTTTGCAAAAGTGCAGTTGTAGAAGGAAAATCGCGGCCGCAGAAGCTGAAGTGAAGCAGCATATGGAATTGTATGGCTGTATAATATCTCCACTTGAAGAAGCCAAGCAAAGTACGTACCGCACATGAAATTATGCGGCCACAGAACCTCCTAAAGGGCATTTTTATTAGCAAATTTCAGGTCACTATAAATAGACGGAAAACACTTTTTTTGGGCAAGTTTTATAATATTTAGAGTTGTGACCGTTATATTTTAATATTTTGGGTAATTAGTGACAATTTTGGGTAAAGAAATATTAGTTTTATCAATTTAATCTTGTTCTATGGCTTTAATTAGTTCTTCTTCTTTGTTTTCTTCAATTTCTACTATGAGTAGCTAGATTTTCTCTAGGGCTGTGACCCAACCCTAGTGTGTAGACCTTATGGGTGATTAATTTAATTCTTGTTTATGATTGGGTGTTTATTATTTAGCCTTGTTCATGCATGGTTTCTAGAATTAATGGTTGCAAATATTGATTCATGCCTATTTGACTTGGTTCTTACTTGAGAAAGATCGACTTAGTCTAGGAAAACTTGGCTAAGAAGAAATTGGGCTAGTTAAGGGTTTGGCTAGTCTAATTAAAGGGTTTGAACTAGAGATATGGATAACCTGACTTGATCTCATATCAACTAGTTGAATTGATATCCAATTTGGCTTGAGAAAGTCAATTTGGGGAAAATCACTCTATAACCGAGAGGTATTGAGTGGGTAATTTAGCATTGAGATCTATAATACACCCAGGTCACTAAAATAAGCACTAGCGTGATTTAACCATTAGGTTAGCACCTAGGCGAAGGTTACATCCCTAAGCCTTTTACATATTTGATAAAAACAATAAAAATAATTACTCGGTTTTTAGTTTCCTCTCATTAGTTTACAATTGTTAGTGTTAATTTTAGAAGTAGAAAACAAAATCCCTTGTTTGTAAGTGCAATTGAGCTATTTCATTTACTCTAGTCAAGTGTATACCCTAACACCCCCATTAAACTCCCTATGGAAATCGACCCCGACTCTTGTTGGGTACTATTCTTCCAATGACCGTTTCCACTCACTATTAAGTGCAGATTGGACGTGGATCATAGAGCATTCAAAATATTTTGCAATGATCAAGGAATCTCCCACAATTTCTAAGCCCCCAGGTAAACACAAAAAAAATGGAGTAGTGGAATGTAAATAGAACTCTTCAAGATATGGCAAGGAACATGATTGTAGAAAACTCACTTTCATACCCTTTTTGGGCCGAAGCAGTAAGCACTCCATGTCATATCATCAATAGGGGCTTGATAAGACCTATTCTAAAAAAGACACCCTATGAGTTGTGGAAAGGCAAAAGACCTAACATAAGTTATTTTCATTTATTTGGATGGAAATGCTTCTATCACGACCCCAATTTCCCACCTTCAGATGTCGTGATGGCACCTTGTCTCTATAACTAGGTAACACTAACATTTAATAATAACTAAATAGAAATAATAAACATAAATACTAAAGCAATACTGATAAACTCATATAAACTTTCAAAATAGGATCCCAACAACACTCTTCCCAAAATCAGTGGAACTGAGTCATAAGCTACAAAATAATGTGAAATATCTATTACAACATTGTCTGAATAAGAAATACAACAGAATACAACATTGTCTGAAGGATAAAGGAAGGTGACTCCGAGGCCTGCAGACGCCGGGCAGGAATATGTCCTAGATTAACTTCATCATCACCATTGTCATCTACATCCTCCCCCGGAAGAACATGTCCGAGAGCATCATTATGAGCCATTTGGTACCTAAAGTGATTGATACAGAAAAGTTATAAAAACAGAAGGAAAGAAAAACAAGACACACAAATAGTTAGATAGATAGCCAGTACCGTCTAACTCCCCGGCAACGGCGCCAAAAAGTGATCGGGTCCAAACCTACACCACTATAGAGTAGCGAGGATAGTCGATGCAGTTTTACCCAACGAGGCCGGGATCGATTTCCATAGGGAGTTACTTTGGTTTGGAGTTGGGTATCTAACTAATCTAGATGTGCGTGTTGTTCCTAATTGCACTTCCAAACATTGTTGCGATTGATTCTATTCTAATTTTATACTATAGTATGCTGAGTGTAAGCTAAGTACAATATTTTTGGTGAAAGTTTTCAAGTGTTAAAAGGCACTAGGGAAGTTACTTCTGCCTAGATGAGTATCTAATTGGTATCAAGAATCTAGGACAAGCTTGTTATGATTGGGGTTGTGATATAATCATCACACATAAATTCTCACTCTATACCTCTTGGTAGTTTGAGTGACTTTGCCCGATTTGGCTTTCACAAGCCCAAATGGGTGTTCATACAATACAAGTGAAATTTGCTCAAGTCAGGTATTACTATCTCTAGGTTTAACCCATTAATTGGGGCTATCAATCTCTTGAGTTTGCCCCAATTCCTTGGTAACCTAATTTTTCTAGACTTAGTCCCTCTTTCTCAAGAAGAGCCTAAGTCATAAAGGCATGAATCAATGTTTGCAATCACTAATTCTATAATTTTAGCATAAATTAGGCTAAATATCACCAACCCACAAATAATTAAGCCCTAAAATTCAAGACCCATTAAATACCGATACTAAGGTTGGGTCACAACCCTAGCTATAGTGTCTAGCTACTCATAATAGCAGCAAAAATCAAAGATAAAGATGAAATATAAGCCATAATATTAAAGTTCAAAATTAAAATCTAAAGTTTGAAGGTAAATCTTCTCAAAACTTGCCCAAAAAGGGAAAAACTAGTTGTTCATGTGCTTTACTCAACAAAACTTAACCTAAAATTGATAAAAGGATCTATTTATACTACGCTAAAATTTTCGTACAAAAATGCCCCTGCGAAGGATTTGCGGACGTGTAATTCTGACCGCGTTCGCGCTTGAGTTTTCGCGGCCGCGTAATAATGAGCGCGGTTTGCATTTCTTCAATACTGGGCTTTAATTGGGCTTATTTTCATGGACCTAGTAATTTCAACTGCGTCCGCGTGAGCTTCCATCATGACCGCGTAATTTGGACGCGGACCGCGTTCTTCAGTTAAGCCTGACTTGCAGGGTCTCTACACCTCAATATGTGCTCTCAGCGGTATTCCCTTCACGTCTGCATAAGACCTATTCGCGGCCGCGTAGTTTGGACGCGGGCCGCGTTCTTCATTTGAGCTCAACCTGTAGAGTCTATGAACCTCGAACCACGCTCTCAGCGAATATCTCCTCATGTCCGCGCTAAAGATTTCACGGTCGCGCTTTTCCAACGCGGTCAGCGTTTATTTTAGTATTCAAAGCAACTTCTCTGAATCTGCTTTCGCAGACCGCATAATAGTGGCCGCCTCAACGGTGGTCCTTACGCGGTCGCGCTTTTCTGTTGCTCTCAGTGCTCCAGTCTCAGCCTTGGATTAGTGCAAGTTTGACTCATTCATGAATTGATTATGGCTTCTTTCCCTCATTTTGACCAAACCATGTAAGCAAGCACATTAAGTTAGTTTTCGGGAATACCTTTACGCATTTTTGACTCAAAAGCTAAGCAAAAGAGAGTAAATAATAGGCTAAAACCCCTAATTATCATCGCCATCATTCGTTCTCCAGCCGATGATCTATCGGAACCAACCTCTCTGTCTTTCTAGGGTATGGGTAAGGTTGCGTACATCTCACCCTCCCCAGACCCCACTTGTGGGAAAATACTGGGATTGTTGTTGTTGTTGTTGTAAAACATAATAGCGAGAAGTAATAGAAGGCGGAGGAACAAATGATATTAAACAAGTTAATAACATAAACTAATGACAAAATTGTAAGCATAAATATACCATAAAGGAAGCAATTAAAGAGAACCACAATAGTCAAATACAAACAAAACTGATAAGGCAAGGAAGAATAAAAGCAACAAGAAATGTTCCACCAATAACTCTTTACAATATGAGATAAACAACAAGAATCACAAATGAGGTACCACCTAGTATACAATAAGAATAATAACCGAGGTACTGCCTCAAATTCACATTTCTCAATTTCAATCATAATATTTCCTTATATCACCGCGGGAGCCTTACATTTAGTTTTAAAAATTATGTTTTCCAAAATATCTACTAGCATTTTAGCCCACCTTGTCATACTGTATGGCTACAAGTAGTTCCCCTACTAGTAACACGCGTATCAAAGCCACCTTATCTCATCACATGCGTATCAACCCCTATACTTATACCACCGCATGTGTATCAATATCACAACATAATCACAACTCGCACCTCAAGTTTCCAAATGCCACAACTTGCCAAAAGAATCAACAATATAAATGTTTCCACAACAAATAGACCATGGCTCAACCACAATGTGCACAAGAATCTCAAAAATAATGAAATAAATGTAAATTGTTCAACAAGAAAGGTATCTCAACCATTAACAACTTCACCTCAACATAATACCTACTTTCACAACTTCAACGCCAATAAATTAACAAGAAGATACTTCACGAAATAACAAATTTCAAAATCGAGTAATTCAACAATTAGACATGTAACAAGGCAATAAGAAATGCAACAACATCAACTAAGCATATAAGGGCAAAACGACAAGTAAGAGGTAAAACAAGTGTTAACTATGCCAAATAAAGCATGTAACAGTTGATTAATATGTAAGAGTTGATTAATGATGAGAGACATAACCTCTTGTGGCAATTCAATTAAAGGCATGCAAAGAGTCTAAATAAGCTAAATCGGTCAAACACCACATATAACATGTGTACCCACTCGTCAACTTGCGTACACGGCTTTCACATAACACAAATAATACAATTACTCCCAATTCCTAAGGGGTAGTTCCCCCTCACAAAGTTAGGCAAGATACTTAACTCAACTAAGCCAACTCAACCCTCAGAAATAGCTTTCCCCCTAAAATTCGCCTCCACACGGCTCACATCTAACCAAAATTGACTTAATATCATCAAATAATGCAAGGGAAAACAATTACAATGGATAAAGCTAAGATCTTTACACTTTTTCCAAAAAGTCAAAAATGTCAACCCGAGGCCCACCCGGTTAAAACCCGAGTTCAAGGGTAGATTCCGATTACCATAACCCCATGAGTTCATGCATGTGATTATTTTGAAAATCCGAGTCCAAATCAACTCTCAAAACACAAATTCTTATTTTTCAAGAACTTGAATAAATTTCCCAATTTTTCCTCTTTGATTCACATGATTTTAATGTTAAATCTAAGATATAATTATGAAATATAGTTGGAAATTAATTAGAATCACTTACCCAATGTTTGTAGATAAAACTCCCCACTTCAAATCTCCACTTACCGAGCCTATGGTTCTAAAATATGATAGAATGATATGAATTCCCGACATTCTAACCTTTTGTTCAGTTGCATATGTCGCAATTGCGACACTAGGTTCTCAATTGTGAAGAATTCCTCGCAAATGCGGATGCTGCCCAGCCTATAGGGACTTTGCATATGCGACAAATGGGTTCACAAATGTGAACTCTGTCCCTATGCAGGCAATTAGTCGTAAATGAGAACTACCCAGCTCAGGCCTAATCTTCGCAAATGCGAACAAGGTGTCGCAATTGCGTCACCTGAGAACCCCCCTGCTATGTTCGCAAATGTGAGGCTGGTGCTTGCAATTGCGACATCAGAGCAGCGGCATACCATATTTTCTGTGATCAGTCCAAAACACTTCGAAACACATCTGAAACACATCTGAGCCCTCGGGCCTCCAAACCAAACATCCACACAAGTCTAAAAACATCATACGAACTCGCTCGCATGATCAAAACACAAAAATAACATCTCGAACTACGAATTGAACACTAAAATGCATGAATTTCAAAGTACAGTTCAAGAACTATTATAATTGCAACTAAGCGTCCAAATCCTATCGAATCAACTCCAAACGATACCAAATTTTGCAGACAAGTTATAAATAGCATAACAGACCTATTCCAAGTCTCAAAACCAAATTACGATCCTGATAGCGAAAAGTCAACCTACGGGCAATCGTTTAAACTTCAAATTGCCAAATTTTGACAAAATAATACAAATCAACCTACAGACTTCCGAATGTGATTCTGAGCATACACCTAAGTCCAAAATCACAATACGAAGCTATCAGAGTCATCAAAACATCGTTCCAGGATCGTTTTCACAAAGGTTAACCATTGGTTGACATAAATAACTTAGACTTCTAAGCCAAGAATCAAAGGGTCCAAATCAACCCGAGTCTTCTCAGAACGAATATAATCAACCCCGTAAGTCATAAAACCATAATTACACATGTGTGAAGCATCAAAAGGGGAAACATGGTGCAATTACACAAAAAGACTGGCCGGGTCGTTACATTCTCCCCCTCTTAAAACAAACATTCATCTCCGAACATGCATACGGACATACCTGAAGTGATTAATAGATGAGGATAACAACTCTGCATGTCATGCTCGGTCTCCCAGGTCGCCTCCTCGACCGGATGACCTCTCCATTGAACCTTCACTGAAGCAATGTTCTTTGATCTCAACTTCCAGACCTGTCTGTCCAAAATAGCCACCGGCTCCTCTATATAAGTCAAATCCTTATCCAATTGGACTATGCTAAAGTCTAAAACATGAGACAGATCACCATAATACTTCTGAAGCATAGCAATATGGAACGCCGGATGAACTGCAGATAAGCTAGGTGACAATACAAGCTGGTAGGCCACCTCACCATTCCTCTCAAAGATCTCAAAAGGTCTGATATTCCTAGGGCTTAACTTGTCCTTCTTCCCGAACCTCATCACACCCTTCATATGTGAAACCAGGAGGAAAACCCGCTCCCCAACCATAAATGTTACATCACAAACCTTCCTATTAGCATAATGCTTCTACCTAGACTGGGCTATACGAAACTGATCCTGAATCAACTAGACTTTCTCCTAGGCATCCCAAACCAAATCTGTGCCCAACAACCTAGCCTCTCCCGGCTCAAACCAACCAACAAGAGAAAGATATTGTCTCCCATATAGGGCCTCATAAGGAGCCATCTAAATACTCGATTGGTAGATGTTGTTGCATGTGAACTCTCCAAGCGGACAAAATTGATCCCACAAACTCCCGAAATCCATAACACATGCACGAATCATATCCTCTAATATATGAATGGTGAGTTCAGACTGCGCGTCCGTCTGGGGGTGAAATGTTGTACTCAACTCAACTCGTATGCTTAACTCGCATTGCACAACTCTCTAGAAATGAGATATAAATTGTGTGCCCCGATCAGAGATGACGGATACCGACATGCCATGAAGTCGGACAATCTCGCGGATATCGATTTGAGCCATCTGCTCTGAAGAATATGTAGTTACCACCAGAATAAAATAAACTGACTTGGTCAATCCATCGACAATCACCCATACAACATTAAATTTCTTCTGAGTCTGTGGGAGCCCAACAACGAAGTCCATGGTAACACACTCCCATTTTCACTCGGGAATCTCAAGTATCTGAAGCAAACCGCCCGGCCTTTGATGCTCATACTTCACTTGCTGACAATTTAGGTACCAAGCCACATACTCCACTATATGTTTCTTTATTCTCCTCCACCAATAGTGCTGCCTCAAATCCTGATACATCTTAGCGGCACCCAAATGAATGGAGTACCGCGAACTATGGGCCTCCTAAAGGAGCATCTTATGCAACCCATCCATATTGGGCACACATAATTGGCCATGCATCTGTAACACATTGTCATATCCAATATAAACCTTCTTGGCATCGTCATGCTGAACCGTGTCCTTAAGGACAAGCAAATGTGGGTCGTCATACTGACGCTCTATGAGGAATTCATATAAGAAAGACCGAGAAACCACACAAGCAAAAACTCGGCTGGGCTCTGAAACATCCAATCTAGCAAACTGGTTGGCCAAGGCCTGAAGATCCATGGTAGTGGCCTCTCTGTTGCCCGTAGATATGCCAAACTGCCCAAACTCTTCGCCTTTCGACTCAAGATATCGGCCACCACATTGGCCTTCCCGGGATGATACAGAATAGTGATATCATAGTCTTTAAGAAAATACAACCACCTCCATTGCTGCTAATTAATATCCTTCTGCTTAAACAGATGCTGGAGATTCTGGTGGTCGGTATAGCCTTCACAAGGGACATCGTACAGATAATGCCTCCAAATCTTTAATGCATGAACAATAGCTGCCAACTTCAAGTCATGGACCAGATAATTCTTCTCATGAACCTTCAACTACCGAGATGCATAGGCAATTACCCTACCATCTTGCATCAACATCGCGCCAAGGCCAACACGTGACGTATCACAATACATAGTGCAAGACCCCGAACCCGTAGGCAACACCAACACTAGGGATGTAGTCAAAGCAGTCTTGAGCTTTTGAAAGGTCGCCTCACACTCCTCAGACCATCTAGGTCAATCTAGTCATAGGTGCAACAATGGATGAGAAACCCTCTACGAAATGGCGATAATACCCGGCCAACCCAAGGAAACTCCGAATCTCAGTAGCCAAAGACGGTCTGAGCCAACTCTGAACTGCTTCAATCTTCTTCGGATCTACCTTGATCCCCTCACTCGACACCACTTGACCCAAAAATGCCACTGAATCATGCCAGAATTTACACTTTGAGAATTTTGCATACAACGTCTTCTTTCTCAAGGTCTGGAGCAAAACTCTCAGGTGGTGCTCATGATCTTCCTGACTGTGGGAGTACACCAAGATGTCGTCAATAAACAAAATGATGAATGAATCAAGATATGGCTGGAATCACTACTAGAAATTTGGTAAAAACCGACCAAAACAACCGACCAACGTTGGTCGGTAATGGCCAAAAATCGACCAAAATGCGACCATTTAAGTGTGGACGGTATTTTTGTGGTCGGAAAGGCATACCGACCAAAGTTGGTCGAAAATTACCGACCAACTTTGGTCGGTCAATTATATAAAAAAGATTGCATAAAAAACCGACCAAAGTTGGTCGGTTTTCCGACCAAAGTTGGTCGGTATTTTAATTATGTAATAAAAAGATTCACCATCTGGGAATCGAACCGGGGTCTGTACTGTGGCAGGATACTATTCTACCGCTAGACCATTGATACATTTTATTTTAAAACTATCTTTTATTTGAGTTATACTCTTTAATTATATTTTTGCACGAGAATAACCGACCAAAAAGTTGGTCGGTTTTATTAAAAAGTAAAATTACCAATCAAAGTTGGTCGGTTTTTTTAAATGACCGGCCGAATTAACCGACCAATTTTGGTCGATTTTTTTAATATTAATTTTTATTTATTTTAATTGAAAAACCGACCAAAGTTGATCGGTTTCTTGAAACATAAATTTCGCGGGACACAAAAATAGTTTTCCGCATTTTTGCTCCAAAGGAAACCGACCAAAGTTGGTCGGTTTCGTAAAAAAAATAATTTTTGTTTTTGAAAAACCGACCGACCAAAGTTGGTCGGTCAACCTTGGTCGGTTTTTGCCGAATTTCTAGTAGTGAATACATTGTTCATCAGGTGCATGAATGTTACTGGGGCGTTGGTCAGCCCAAATGACATCACAAGGAACTCGTAATGACCATAACGTGTCCTAAAAGCAGTCTTCGAAATATCCGGATCCCGAATCTTCAGTTGATGATACCCCGACCTCAAGTCTATCTTGAGAACACTATGGCACCCTGTAGTTGATCAAATAGGTCATCAATATGCGGTAATGGATACTTATTCTTCATTGTAATCTTGTTCAACTGTGGATAATCAATACACATCCGCATAGAACCATCATTCTTCTTCACAAACAAATCGGGAGAACCCCAAGGCGGCACACTAGGCCGAATGAAACCCTTATCAAGCAACTCTTGCAACTGCTCCTTTAACTCTTTCAACTCTGCTGAGGCCATATGATATGGTGAGATAGAAATGGGCTGAGTGCCCCGCAACAAATCAATACCAAAATCGATATCCCTATCATGGCGGCATGCCCGAAAGATCTACTGGAAATACATCTCGGAAGTCCCTCACTACCCGAACCGACTCAACAGTAGAAGTATCAACACTAACAACTCTCACAAAGGCTAGATAAGCATCACACCCCTTCTCAACCATCCACTATGCCTTTAGAAAGGACACAACCCTGCTTGGAACATAATCTAATGTACCCTTCCACTCTAACCGCGGCAAACCTAGCATAGCCAGTATCACAGTCTTGGCGTGACAATCCAGAATAGCATGATAGGGTGACAACCAGTCCATGCCCCAGAAAACATCAAAGTCAGCCATACTAAGCAACAATAGATCAACTCTAATCTCAAAACCACTAATAATAACTAAACACGACCGATACATATGGTCCACAATAATAGAATCTCTCACTGGCGTGGACATATAAACAGGAGACCTCAAAGAATCATGAGATATATCTAAATACGGAGCAAAGTAAGATGGCACATATGAATAAGTGGATCCCGGATCAAATAAGACTGATGCATCTCTATGAAAAATTGGAACCATACATGTGATGACTGTGTTTGATACAACAGTCTCCATCCTACTCGGAAAAGCATAGAATCTGGCCTGGCCTCCCCCTCTAGGGCGACCTCTACCCGTTTGTCCCCCACTCCTAGCTGGATATATGCGTGGAGCGGCAACCATAGCCTGCGAAGTCTGTGGACCTGACTGAATCCGTGGAGCCTAAGTAATCTGTTGAGGTGCACCCCACCTGAGTCTGGGGTAGTCCCTCGCCATATGACGGGTATCACCACACTCAATGCAAGATTTCGGTGGGCATGGCTGTTGGGACTGGCTTGGGCCTAGTTAGATGGATTGACCGCTGAAGATACCCCGTGCAGGAGGTGCACTAGATAGTGGCTCAGCAAAGTGGGCAATCTGGGACCTTGGAGTAGCCGGAGTACCACTCGTAGATGGAAATGTTGAATGGAATGGGTGTCTCACATAGCCTCTACCATGATAGGCTGAAACTAGGGCACGAGCACCACTATATCCGCCAGAATCTCGAGGCCTCTTGGCTTCCTTGTCCTCTTTCTCATAGCCACGCATACCCTCCAATCTCCAAGCGATCTCTACCACCTGCTGATATGGGTCGCTGTATCCAACTCTCAAGACATGCTGAATCTAATACCATAGTTGTGCCCCTCGATGAATCGGTGGACTCGCTTTCTGACTGTGGAAACCAAGGCAGGTGCAAGTCTGGACAAATCACTGAATCAGACAGCATACTATAACACTGTCATAGTACCCTAGTGCAGCTCAAACTCCGCGCTCCATGCATCCTGAAGGGTCTGGAAAAAACTCTCTCAAGAACATCTCTAAACACTGAGTCCATGTAAGCAAAGCTGCATTGGCTAGGCTACCCTCCTCGTAAGTCCGCCATCGCTGATACGCTGCTCCTGTTATCTGGAATGTGATGTTAACTCTGCTCGTCTCCACAATACCCATGGTGTGGATAATACGGTGTCACATCTCTAGAAAACCATGTGCATCTTGTGAAGCTAAGCCATTGTAAGTATGAGGATGATACTTATCGAACCTCTCAAGTCTAAGCTGCTCCTCCTCAAATGCCACTTCCCTAACCTCGGGCTGAACCAAAATAACATGTTGTGCTGGAATAACCTCTGGGACCTTATCAACATGGACCCGCTGCTTTGGAGTACTGGCCGCAGGAGTCTGAGCTCCTCCCCCAGCCTGAGATGTGGCTGGTGCAAATGGAATCATCCCCGTCTGAGCTAGAGTACCGAACATGCTCAAGAACTATGCGAGGGTCTAATGAAGTGCAGGTGTGGCAACATGTGCCTCGGGTGCCTGCCCCCTAACTGGAGCTACTGGTGGCTCTAGCAACCCTGGCCTCTCGCGGCTCTAGCAAGGGGCGCGGTTGTCTGATCGTCGGATCCAGCAGTGCGTGTCCTCACCATTTGTGAGACAATATAAAATAAACAATTTAGTTTTTGAAGTCAAATAGTTCACACGATAAGGAATCAAAAAAGTGGATATTTCCTAGCAGTTTCGTAGCCTCTCAAAGATAAGTATAGACGTCTCTATACCGATCCGCAAGACTCTACTAAATCTGCTTATGACTAGTAACACCTATGAATCTAGAGGTATGATACCAACTTGTCACGACCTTAATTTCCCAACTTAGGATGTCATGAAGGCACCTAGCCTATATAGTATGCCTTTTTATGTGTTTAATTTATTATTGTACCTAGACGCCGTAAGAGCTACTCACACCAGCTTTTGGAGATATATTCAATTTCTTTATCTTTTGGAGATATTGGTTGTATATATTTGCTGGTTTGTAGTGGTAATCTTCATAATAATACACGCTTATTGCTCAGCAGATAATAGGAAATAATCCAACAGATACATATGAATCTTTTGCAACTTTTATGGAGGGTGTGTTAGTTAATGTTTAGACTAAAGATCTTGAAGGGATGGACTGAATAAAGACAAAGTGAAAGTACAACAACAACAACCCAGTATAATCCCACTAGTGGGGTCTAGGGAGGGTAGTGTGTACGCAG